>JXCR01144877.1:87222-100069 GCA_002079205.1 Phalaenopsis hybrid cultivar | reverse complement strand
AAAAAAAAAAAAAAAAAAAACAGATGAAACAGCTAAATAAAAATGCAGAAGCACTAGAAAAATAAAAGTAAATTAGATAAAATTGGGAAGTTAGAATGCCATCATTATCATTATTGTTATGTTGGAAAAGATCATTCAGTATAAATAGAAATTGATTTTGATGAATTTTCTTGTGCCAAATAACATTTCTTGAACAAAATCAGCAAAGCAAAAAATCAGCAAGCGAACCAGAGAATTGTCCCAAAAAAGACCCTTTGGCACTTAAATGAGTGACTGAGCTTGAAAATGAATAAGAGTTAAAAGTAATTCAGTTAAATTTCCCCTTTAAGAAGTTGATGAAAAATGAGGGCTCAAAGGAGAACTCTACTCGCTTGTTGGAGAGTAATAATTACTAGTTCTTTACCTTTCCTTTAAGAGGTTGTTTACGAAAGTGAGAATCAAAGATGGTTTAAAACTTTTGTAAGAATGGACGGAGGATAGAAGTGACATTTTGTATCCAAGGTCCAGATGGGATGAAATTACCAAGAAGATAAAGGGTATTTTGGTTCTCAAGTTGTCAAAGAGATAAGAAGAGGTCCAAGTTGTTATGAGATCAATGTCAAACCAGTTTGTCCCTAAGAATGATGCCAAGTTAGAAGGGATATTATGTATTATGATGCGATACAAAGGTGAAGATTTGGAAGTACTGCGTCTTTGTGGTACAATTGTTACACCAAAATGGTGGAAGCATGAATCAAAGTGTAATTGATCGATGACCTTAAAAAATTAGGAATTAACGCATATATATGAGTTCCTGATAAATAACCCATAAATATATCTTCAAGATAATAACTTCTTCAAAAGTTTTGGTACTTCTAATATGAGGGTTTAGTCACAGCTTTTTCACTCCATAACCATTTCAAGGTTTTCAATGTGCGAATCTTGTCAGATTTGTAGACTATGGTGTCACAAGTTGACCTTGTGAATGTGAAGGTTCTATAATTATTCTTGGAGAGTATCACTTCAACTTATTGTTGCTTGTAGAAAATCTACTCTAACATTGAACAAAAGAGAATACTAAGATTTTACATGTGCCACGTTAGGAAGATGGGTTAGCCATTAAATTGAAACTGATTTAACTGGCGTCAAATCGTAGTGTATACAAGTATAAGTTGACAATTAAAATGCAGTGCAGATTCAAATAGATTGATTTAGGATTGAAACCTTCATGGATTGATTAACTCGCAGCACATAGATAAAATAAGAAGCCACAACACAAATGCATATGCATATGAGTTGTTGTAGAGGTCAAATTTTCCTTGGATTAATTTGATACATTTAGGGCCAATTAGTGAGTAGAAGTCCACCAGGGGACTATGAAATCAAGTCACAGTGCAGGCATGTATAAGTTGATGTAGAGATCAAATCATCCTTGGATTGATTGGACCTTTTCAAGCCTAGCATGAGAAGCTACCCAACAGTATTCTAGCTTGGTCTGTAGAGAAGAACTCTGGAGATAAATATTATGACTCATTATAACGTCATGAAAGCTCATTGTGTCATCTGCCCTAGCATTGTAGGAGTTTTTGACGAAAGATGGTTCGATCACTCCATCCCTTTGCGGCTATAGTTTATAAGAAATCATAAGCCAACATTAAAGTATGAGATTGCCAAATTGAAGTTCGGAGTATCATTTTTGGTATTCTCATCATTTCTTTGCAAGAAAAAATTTTATGTTAACTGTCAACCAATCCTTCATGGGGTTGAAAGCTTCTTAAAAATGATGAAGGTGTGTAGGTTGTGTAGATGGGTGTGTGTTAAGTTAAAAATGTTGATGATGTGATCAATTATGGAGTGGTCATTGCCATTGTTTGTTTAAATGCAATCAACAAGCATGAGAAGTTGCAAAAGAGGTGCCAATAACACAACCAATTTAGGCAACAAATCAAATTAAGAAGAGCAAAAGAGGTGCAAATAACACAACCAAATAAGGCAACAAAGCAAAGTAAGTAGAAAGTTGTTTAAAGAGTCAAGCGTATTAATTGCCTTCAAAAGTGTGCATTCTTTCAGAACGTTGGAATTTTTTTTTTGTCTTTTAAGATGTTTAATGTCTAAGTAGCCTAAGTTATGCAATGGTGCAAATGATGATGTTTGCTGAGAAGCAGGTATCGCCTTGTCGCCTAATCTCTTGAAAGTGGTGCATGTTGATGTCATGATGCCATCATTACCTCAAAAATAGCCTTGTCACCTGAACTACTGTTGTAAACATCTGATTTGTAACGTTCCAGCTCTTATTCGATCTCTTACTCTAACCTTCATCATCACCAAAATCTTTTATAATATAACCATAAACTCTTGAGCATATATTTTAATTGGCATGCTTCTTGATGGGCACATTTTTTCTCTAACTCTTGAAACTCTTTCTAGAACCAGTGTCAAATATTCACCATCAATCACAAATATATCATCTATATATTTGAGATATTAGAAACCACTGTCCAATTAACTATTTATTACTATCATCAATATCTTTGAGAGAGATCGGATCAATGAAATTTTATCTCAAGTTGAGTATCATGAGCTTGATTTTTTTTAACATAAATTAGACCATGCATTTTTTTTATAATCCAATATGTGCCAAGATAGCGCTTCAATAATTCTTTAACATCTTATCGTATTTATTTCTTACATATAGGTTCCCGTCAAATAAATTTGACTATGTTTATGTATGTTTTTAACTAACTATTAGAAATTCTTTGTATTAAAAAGTGTGTACCTCATCGCCTAGTGCTTTAAGGCGCTCATCCAGATGGCATCTTAGTAATGGTGGTGCTCGCCTAAGAGAAGTGAGGTGCTATAGTATCCTATAATCGCATAGGCGAACTACGTGGATCATCATTAATAACAATGAATATTGTATCATTCAAGATTTGAAAGTGGTGAATGTTGATGTCATTCCACCATCATTACCTCAGAAAAACTTTACTTCAATCTCCCAACCCAACCCAACAACCCCCTACCCACCCCACCCGCAGTACAATCAAAGAGTTGAGAAGTGATACCTTGTTCCTATGCTCCATACAAGTGCATTCTACTTCCATGAATAATGGATGAATAGAGCAATTAAGGTCCCGTTTGGGAGGCCGTTGTTGCGGCTTATGCGTTTCGGAACTGGAAAAGTCGCTTTTGGGAACCTTTTATTCTCGTGCATTTCACAGATGGGGGCCGCATTTAGTCGAACGCTGAAACAAAAGAAGGGAGAGTGTTCCGTGGTTGGAGCTCTGTTGTGAGGGGCCTTTGACGTTGCCACCTCTTTGGATTTCTGGTAATCCCACTCCTCTATCTATCCATATACTACTCGACCATTTCTCATTTTTCACCTGTGTCGTTAGGGCTGAAACCCAATTCCGCTCCCCTCCCTCCATTCTCGACGTCATCTATTTGCTGCCCACCTCCGATAAAATTTTCTCCTTTATGATTTTTTTTGCGATTTATTTGTTGCCTACCTTTATGTTTTTCTTCCTTCTTCTGTGAAATTTGGTGTGTTTGCTCTGCATATACATCCAGTGATGTTTGATGGTCAATTTGCTTGTTCTTTCCTATGAATATGTGTTGATGAACATTTTGAGGAGAGATTTCTAAGCACCTATTTGTTTTTTCTTTTCATTATATTATTTGCGAATGAAATTCCATATGTTTTAATACAAAGTTGAAGTTTACAGAATAAATAAGTTAGTATTATCTAAAGTTATCCTGATTAACCATAAAAATTAATGGAATGAAATATATATGAGCATTGTATATCAATTTCTTTAAGAATTCTTTGTGGACTTATTCTACATATGTTTGCACTGATGTTAGTTGGACAATTTGTTTTGCAGTTGCCTCCTCTACAGAGTTGAGTCACATTTTGGGGAGAGAATGTTTAGCATTGCTACCTTTTTTTTTTAGTACATGAGATAGTTTTATTAATGAAATTGCATATGTCTTGATGCTAAATTGAAGTTTGCATGGTAGATAAGTTAAGAGCATATATATATATCATGATTAACCAGTAGAAACTATAAAATCATATATATATATATATATATATATATATATATATGAGTATTGTTCATCTGTTTCTTTAAGAAATTTTTTTTTAATATAAGAGATACTTTTACAAATGGAATTGCATGTGTTTTCATACATAGTTGTAGTTTACATGATTGATAAGTTGGCAACATCCATACCTATCCTGATCAGCCAGTAGAAACTATGGAATAAAATATATATGAGCATTGTTCCTCCATTTCTTTAACAAAATTTTGTGTGCTTTTTCTTGTATATATAATTATTGCTCTACAGCTTCTCTAAGAAATTTTGATAATCGATTTGCTTACTCTTACCTCCTAAGTAACATTTTGGGGGAGAATGTTGAACAATCTTTCTTTTTTTTTTTCTGAGACTTTTATAAATGAAATTGTGTATGTTTTTTTTGTAAAGTTGAAGTTTGCATGATAGATAAGTTGACAACATCTTCACATATCATGATCAACTAGTAGAAGCTATGAAATGAAATATATATAAGCATTGTTAAACTGTATATTTCAGAATATTTGGTATGCATGTGTTGCATAGATATTTGAGTACTGTTTTACGATTTCTATGAGAAATTTCGTAGGTTGATTTGCCTCCTCTGAGAAAGTTCTTGCCCCCTCTTCAATGTAGAATAACATTACTGTTGAGCATTCCTTCTTTTTTTTAGTTTTAACACATTTTTATGGAATAAAATATATGTGATTAAGTTTTGATTCAAAGTTGAAGTTTGCACAAGAGATACGTTAGCAACATCTATCGTTAATCTGATCAACCAGTAGAAGCTATGAGATGAAATATACATGAGCATTGTTCATCTGTTTCTTTCAGAATTTTATGCGTACTTATCATGCATATGCAAAAGTTATACGCCGTATAAGATATCAATTGGAGATGTCCTTTAAGTGTAATTTAGAGCGATAAAAAAAACTATCAAATGACTCAACAGATCACCATTTGTCAAATTTAAATGGACGAAGAAGTTTTCCCGCAGACACTACCTGTTGCTAGAGAACACGTTCAAGTGTTTAGTCGATTTGGGAAAATATTGATTATGGATGGAGTCTTCTTTGGTTAAGAGGTCTCACTGAGCTCTAATAATTCGCTTGAGGATCCAATTTGGTACCTTATCTGACATGTAATCTTCGGATTTATGCGACATGTAATCTTACTTAAATATCGATCTTTAAACAAAAATTTGGGATATTCGCTATTTGGGATAGAGACAAAGATAATTTTCTGTGATTTATGCTTGAGGAAGGTAGAAAAGGACAATAGACCAACCACACATGTCGATAAAGAAGGTTGGCAACCTATAACAAAACTCTTTTAAGAAAGAACTAATAGACTGTATGACAAAACTCAGCTGGAAAACAAATGTGATCAACTTAAGAAGCACTAAAAGTTATGGAAGGAGCTAAAGAGATGAGCCATTGGTTTAGAATGGGACCCTATAAGAAAATCATTGATGCACTCGAGGAGTGGCAGCAAAAGAAAATTTCAGTAAGTAGAATATCTTAAATTCATAATTAGTTTAAAATTTTGTTTCTTAGAAATTAATTTTATCAATTGTAGATTTTACAGAATGCAAAAAAAATTTAGACTTGTTGACATTGACCCAGAGTGGGAGAAGAAGCTAGATAATATGTTCATCAGTGTTGTAGCAACAGACATCAATGTCTGAGCTGCAACAGAAGAGCCCACCACTAATTTGGATGAGCCCGAATGTGCTCATTCCAATGAGGTCTACGAGGAACAATCAGATGAAAAAGACCAGGCGGAGTCTAGTCACTTTAAGTGACTCGCACCCTCGACCAAAAAAAAAATAATAATAATAAAAAAATTAAAAAATAAAGTTATGGCAACTCATTTATCCCAGCAGATTTCACAGTTGACGACAAACTGCACCAGTATCACTTCAAGTGCTTGCACTGCTCTATATGCATACCCAACAATGATAGATGTTGTCATGCTACTTGATTCAATTCCAAAAAAAAATTTGTTGGCATGCCCCTCCACTTATTTGTCGTAAAGCTTCCTAAAGATCAAAACGAGTGAGAGGCTTTCTTCACGCTCCTCCTTGAACAGAAGATTCCTAACCTCTATTATTTTGGTAGAGTCAGATTAGTTAGATGACATGAACCTCTGTTTTTTTACTTGTTACTACCATATCAGAATGTCTATTTGAAGTATTTGACATTTCCACTGTAAATTATGACTTGAATGTACTATTTCTGACGTTTCATTATTTGTGGAATTTTGTAGTTAGACTACTTTCATTGTACGCAAGTTAAGAATTAACTTGCATTGAGAATAACATGTTCTTTTGAAATAAGCTTAATATTATTCTGTTAACAAAACAGAGCTACCAAATGATGAGGGGATTATATAATTGAGCAAGCGACAATCGTTACCAGCACAATTTGTCTGATTCATGAGTATTGCCTAAGACTTTTGTAAGACACGTTGTGTGTCATCGTCAACTATGAGTGATAAGTGAGTTGGTAAACTAATGGAAGCTCATAAAAGCCAGATTCACAGCATGTTTCGAATGTCGAAAGCTATATTATGTGATTTATTAGATGACTTGCAATCCACATTTGGTTTGCATGGATCTTCGCGATTTACATCCCGAGAAGTCCTATTATCACGCTTCTAATTATGTCACACCATAAGTCCATTTGTGCTCCTTTTGAGCGTTTCCAACACAATACAGAGATGATCAACACATATTTCCAAGGTGGTGTTAACTCTTTAGTTAAAATGGCTCGTCAACCCACTGGACCCATCTTTTGCTCAAACATCTCGAAAAATCTGTAGCAATGCGAGGTACATGTTGATCTCATTCTTTTCGTACTGTAATATATTAAAGAAAATTTATAAAAAATTTATATTGTGACACATTTTTATAAAAAAGGCAGCATCGAAACAATTGAAGAAATGCAAGTTGATACACGCGTGAGAAATGAGAAAAAGATAGCTTATATCGGAAGGTGTGGGGCTACTAAACAGAATATAATGAAGTATGTGATTTCAACATGTGTTTTACATTCGTGATGACTGGTTTGAAAAAGAATGCACACAACAACAGAATATTTAAATTTGCAACCCAACAGTTCGAATACAAATTCCTGATGCCTCCGCTAGGTTGGTGCATTTAATAATCCATCACTATTATATTTTCATTTAAACTAATCCACTAATATTGTCATTATTCAGAAAAGTATTATCTTATTTATTAGGAAAATCCACTGCAACGAGGTTTTTTAAATGCATTTCCCGACACGAGATATCACATCATTGACTTCAAGCACAACAACCAAGTGATTAGGGAGAAATGAGCCCTTCAACTAAAGACACTCGTTATTACGCAATGTCATGGAGGAGCATTTGGTGTATAAAAGAAGAAGTGGGTCATACTATGAGATTTGTCTGCGTGTTCTTTAAAAAAACAAGTGAAGATAGTTGTTGTAACAACCGTGCTCCATAATTTTATGCGGAGGCATCCATCCCGAAATGATATCGATATTAAGGTCTTAGAAGATGATCCTACCTACATGCCTGAGGAAGCTAATCAACATCATATTGGACTTTCGGTACAAGAAGAGATCTTTAGAACGAACGAATTTAACACTTGTAAGGGAGAAGGCATCGAGGAGATGTTACAATTAAGAGAGAAAATTAATGATACTTTGATGAATGCAAAGACTGTACTTATGTAGCATCACCTAGTTATTTGTAGTTGCTGATTCATCTTTCATCCCTATGTTTTTCTCTAGATGTTTTTTTTTTTTCAAAATATATCTAGCAATCTCTATTGCACATTTCTTTTTGTGTGCCAATAAATTTTAATTTTTAATCTTAAGACAGCTAATATTTTTTAGAATTTCTCAAATGTTGTATCATCTTAATTTTTTTTAAATAGAGCAATATTATATCATGTTGTATCAACTTAGAGACAAAATGCCAAATGAATATATCTGTGATAGGGTTGGTGTTGCTCCAGTGACAGACAAAATTAGATAGAGTCGTCTTAGATGGTTTGGTCATGTTGTTGAGGCTTGAAACCAAGTTGTATGACTCAGATATCGGGGTTGAATGTGATCAAAATTAAACCTTTGGATCTTAGTTGGCACCTCAAATTTTAAGCTTGGTTTAAATGGATCTGACGGAAGAGCATTCACATGTCTTGATTCAGTTTGATGATTAAGATCAAGAGGTTTTGTTGCTTCATTTTACCAAGGTACTAGGAAATTATTGAAGAACATATCTTGATGTCACAGTTAGACAATTCAAATCAATTGAAGCCTTGTAATTTTAAGGAAACATCAATTATCATCAATATATATAAATTGGTATCAACTAAAAACCTAAGGGCCTTAAAAAGATTAGATACTTCTTGTAACAAGCATGTCACCCAAAGAACTACTTACACTAATGAAATCAAGCAATGCAGAGAATAGAAGTCATATTCTTGTGATCCTCGACAGAGCTAATTGTTATGAATAAGATATCTAATGACAGATTCAAGATGAAAAATTATTGTTAAATAAATTCTTTAGAAATACCTTTGGAGGCACCATATATATATATAATATCTTGTAAGCAATACCCATAATTAGAAACATTCTAAATTTCATAATATAAAGAATTTCATTACATAAACTAGCACAACAAACAAAATTTACTTGATTGAATTAAGTTGTCAACAAGAGTTTATGTAGAAGATCACACACTCTTATAACCCAAGTTCAAGTGCATCAGAACATATACGTTATAGACAGAACACTAGTAAATGGTGGAGTCCAACTTTAACAATACAATATCAGCACAACATTCAAAACAGATGGAATTATTGACTAAAAAATAATTATCGCTGTTATTTTATTGAAGAACTACTAATTATCGCTGTTATTTTATTGAGCAACTACATACCAAGAATTTATTGCTAACTTAATGAATTAATTACATTTATAATTGAACCTATATATCTTTAAATTTTCACCTCCTTAAGTCATAAATATAAAACCAAATATAGTGTTTTCATTGAATTTTCAGGAGTTAATTTGCCTATGTGCTTGAAGGATGATATAGAAGTTGTGAAGAGTAAGAACATATAAGAAATAAACAGCTTCACCTGCTATTGTAGACCATATAAGTGAAACAATTAGAGAAGAGAAAGTGAGAAAAACACACTAAACAAAATCAAATAAAAAGGAATGAGAGAGTGAAACTATCAAAAGGCCTTGGCTCAAGCAGTATGCTTAGTTTTTAACCTAGAGAACTCTGGTGCCAAACTCAATGGATGCATCTACTAATCATATTTCCAGATCCACAAACATTGAAAATATATAGCATTCTACTCATCACAGATCTATAACTAGCATGCCCATCTTATATAAGTACTGAATTTGAAATAATTAAGAAAATGTAAGCTAAAGAGAGAGCGAGATCACTCAGCCCTCTCCCTCTTAATTATGGTTTTCTTGATGTGCTGCAACCAAAATGGTGTAAGCATATTAGCCCAAGCATATTGGCCTTGCAAAAATACAATAAGGCTCGAGGCAATTTCAATAGCTATAGAGAATATTAAGTTGCTGTAAGCATAGTTTATCACTGTAGGTCATTAAAATAATATTTTCTTCAGCAAGTCTCTCAGTTTTTTTGTTCTTCACTAAATTCCAACAACATAAACGATTGTGTCAGAATATTTAATGTGCTCTTCTAAATTATACTAAACATATTTCTCTATTAAGGGGAGATGCAGGCATGCTAATCTCACCAAATCGAGAATTTTTTGAGTCTTCTATTTTAGATTTTCTATAACTTTCTATTGTTCATTGCAATTACTTTCAAGCAATTAATTTTTTCCTAAAAAATTCATCAATGAAATATATAATGAATTTCATATACATACCCGCAATAAACAAAGACAACTAGTTTCTTCCTAGCATAGAATTCATTTATGAGAAGATCTCTTTCTACAGAGTCCTTTCTTATAAAGCACAGACAACAAAATAGGACAGGGAAAAGACAAAAAAAAAAAAAAGAACATAAGATAACAAAAAATTTAAAATTGTTGAACATGGCATGCCAATTGTCATTATCAACATCAATTTCTAAATATTATAGATAACTAAAAGTACTATCAAACATGCCAAAGAACATATTAATATATGTAATCATAAATTTTTTTTGTACAAATCTTCAAAAAAAAAGAAAAAGAAATCAAGAAGGCCACGTATAGGAATGAGAGCAGGAATCTGGAATATCCGGTATGTTAAACGTGGTCAACGTCATATCTAATATGTTTTCAACCCTAGTTCGTACAATGTCCAAAAACAAAGTTATACAATAAAGAAGTCATTGATCATATGTAGATAGAATTAAACTGCTTGTAAGGTCAAGTGGCACGCCTAACCTGATGCTATATACTCCAAATTTTCCAACTATTACAATTGAGTTAAGGGCCCCTCATAGGTGCTTTTCTAATTCATGTCCTTTCTCATATATTTCAATCATCTCAACCAAAGCACACAGAATTTTTAAAAATATTCAAAATTTATAACATAAGATAAACCAAATCTAATTTTTATGATAATGAGCATGAAAAAGCCAAAACAAAAAAGGTAGGGTTCAAGTGTTACTTATAGATATAAGAAATTAAAAAAAAATATGCAGAATTTGATCACCAGAAGAGTTAACTAACGATATTAAAGTTTTTACTCCAAAAGAAGTTCGAATACAATTAGGCAAGCAGCATAATAAAATAAAAAATATTTTAATTCAAAAAAAGGGAGATTTAAATTTTAAAAATGATTAATCAAAAAAAGAAAGATGAACAATAAGGCAATGATAGAATGAGAAATCATTCGTAACATCACCAACTTTTAAAAATAACTAACCTAAAGAAAAAAGAAAAATATAGGAGTTACCATAAAAATGAGCCACCAGTTGTACTGCTAGATGCTCCTGCCTACAATCATCACCACTCTTGACAATAACCTGCTTGACAAAATGGAATTAATAAAAAAACTAAGCCAGAAAAGTTATGTAAAAGATACTATTAGGACCATTACAATCAATTAAGACTTGCATTTCTTCATCAAGCACGAACAAATGAATTCTAGATCAATTATTCTGACATGCATGGATATCCACAATCAAAGACATTTTCAATAAATCATCTCGTAGCAACTAGAACAACACGAAACCCAACAAAACCCACCATGGTACCAAACAACATAGAAAATTTAGTTAGAGCAAATATTAAAAAAAAAAATACTGAATGAGATTAGTATACTTATATATCATGAACAAATAATTAAGTATGCTTAGATGATAACTAGTAGAGAAAACCATGTCAAAAAACATTAATCATGATAATTTAATATATGATCTAAGAAGTACTATGAGATAAGGAATTAAAAAACCCTCTCAAGCATGGAAATTAAAAATCATATGACTAAAAGTGCACAAATATAACAGCAAAATGATTCAAGCAAGGCAAATAATGATTTCTTTTCTCTACATAACTTCATCTTGTAATTATACCGTGGAAACTAATAAACATAAACACTAATAATGCAAAACATGAAGCCATCAGGCGGCCAACAAACACTTCCGTCCATCATTCCACTGGATAGGTAGGAGTCATCTAGTAGAAAGCGTTATGCTAAGCAGACCATGAATAAGAATTAAGAAGGAGAAAAGCCAAGACTGTCAAAGCTAATTTAGTTCTTCAATCAAATTTAATCACATGAAAAAATAACTATTAAGATTACACATGGAAATTATTCAATATAGCTCAGTTGGAAGAGCAGATGACCAAAAGGCCCTCATTTCATACGTTTAGATTGAGTTCCTGATTGATGTATATCATAGATTTCGCAGCTCATATAAATTACATGCCATTAAGATGGATCAATCAGTCATGATGAAACCGAAAAAAGAAGATTAAAAATGTGCACTGGACCAATCAGGTACTTTAATAAAATATCTAAAAAAAACAAGCACTTTCATTTCCTTTCACATTAAGCTAGTTCAGTCTAGATGGAGGAAAGCAAATTGGAATGAAGCTCAATCACTTCAAATGCCAACTATGCTCTTTGAGATGTATACCTTACAACAATAAACATTAACAATTCTAAAATCATGACCTTATTTTTTGTTTATGTTAACGAATTAGAATTTCCTCGGTGCACCCCAGGTATTTTCCTCTCAAAAAGTAACGATTTTAAGCCATACCTCCCGTACAATTGTGCTACCCCCAAACCATTTGACAGCAAACATAGCATCTTTTACTTGTGAAAAGTTTAAAATTCTCATTATCTGATGCATCAAATTAAATATCAACTCACTATATTAAATTTGAGATATTCAGTCCAAAATAAGTTGTGTAAATTATAATCATATTATATAGATAAATGTTAAGTGCTCAGATTGTCCAGTAGAGGGTTAGCTTGAAAGATCAGATAACTAATTTCTAATTTTCCACCAAAATTTTACAATTTAAAAAAATGAGTTTACTGAAGTACCTTATTTGAATCAGAAATCAGATGATTGAAGAGATATTTCAGTCATATACAATATGAAGAGATGCTAACAAATATGACCAGATAATTAAAGTACATCGCATGTGAGAGTTAACTTTGCACCCATTTTTACACAAAAATACAATAAAAACTTCAATTTTCTACTCCCCTCAGTTCTCATTCTAATTTTCAAGAAATATTTGTATAGGTCGAGCATGACAGAAATAAGAATATTAAAAATGTTGTATGCAAAATTA
>JXCR01144877.1:69246-80776 GCA_002079205.1 Phalaenopsis hybrid cultivar | reverse complement strand
AAAAAAAAAAAAAAAAAACTTTGGAGATATTCAAGTTTCTAACCAAGGGTAACTGTAGATTAATTTATACAATTATGGAAAGGGACATCATAAAATAGTGTTTGAAGCTCCTGTTTCTATGTGATATACATGCATGAATGCATACAATGGCAAGTTCTTAGCAGCACTTGGATAGAATATGTCAACGAGATTTAAAAGAGTACCTCCACTTTTTTGAAATTCAGAAATTTGAGAATTGATTTCCTGAAGGGACTGGTAACACAAATAAAGTCACAAGATTAATTAGCATACCAAAACAAAAGAGATAAATTAAAATTCAGCTAAAGCTCATTAACATTTGAAACTTTACCTCTCGAAGCGCAACCTTTCGATCATCAATAGGGAATATGTCCACCAAGCCATACGAAGTATCGCATAAACATTGAACAAACTCTAGGGATGCATGATATGTTCCTTTTCGAATTTGTGAAATCAAATGATCTGGCAATGGTGGCTTTGTGGATGACCTTTCCAGCCGCTGCCTTGGTGAGCCAGGGCGTGATTGCTACGCATAATTGAAAAATGACTATAAATAGATAAATTGTTAAACAACAACATAGTTTGATCAAAACCATGAACTTGGCTGTATAATTTAATTCACACTTCAAAGAATAATCAAGGAGAAAACATTATCATCCCGCTAACTCTAAAACGAGAATGTAACAACACTTAGTATTTCATATAGAAGGGACAATGATAGACTAAGCATCAGTTACTAATGGAGCAAATCAGCATAGATAATTGCTTGGTTTTATTTATTCTCACACTTATGGGAATTCATCATACAAGCTTTAAAATCCGTAGAACAGGAAGTTCATCATCAATGAATCACAGCTGAAGGATACCATGCCTATAAGTACTTAAATAGCTTACATAATTCTGTGAAACTTATTTCGGGATCTGCTTTTACTGGTATTTCATGTTCATGGCATTTCAAAAATGCACACACACTTATTCTGTAACGCATCAGACCTTTTAAGATACAAAATATAATTCAATAATTCACTATTGCACTAACACAGACCTGAATGACATGTTGGAGCCCATGAACTCTTGATATCCTTTTAGAATGTTTGATATATTTGTCTGAACAAACTTGGGCCAATGATTAAAAGAGTATAATATGCAGCGAGTGCATAAACATTGTGGAAGATCAAATTAAAATGGATAACATAACGAGGAACAGAAGCAAGATATTTTCTAAAAAACTAAAGGTGTGACGCACTACATACTGCACTTTGAGAAGAATTATATTATGTAGCCCTAAAGCTGTAAGAAATACGCTTTGCTTCCTAAGAGCAGAGCGTTATGCAATTATTATTTTGGGTATTGTAACTGCATTAAAGGAAGCATATCAAATAGCTTCATGTAAGAATGAAAAAAAAATTCTGCCTAGATATAATGATAAAACTGAAAAAAAAGCTAAGGAGAGAGACACAACAATAACCAATTGGAATCGTAGTCAATTGTTGAACGTTATTCAAGAAACTAGAGTGCCATCATAAAGAACAGACTGAAAATGCACTGTAATATGATAAATCATGGATACCTCTCTTGGTTTCTTTGAACCAAAAAGCTCAGAATCTTCAATAGAACGATCACGATCACGAAATAGCCTCCGAAAAAAGTTCTCATTTCCAATACTACTATCATATGGACCATCATGTTTTCTATTCATAGAAGCATTCTTATTATCTTCAGGATGCACCCTAAACAACCTACGAAATGACAAAAACTCAGAACTCTCCTCTTCCACCAAATTTCCATTAGTCTGGTTCTCTTCTTGTTTTCTATCGTGATCCTCATCTTTCTTTTCTTCATGCTTGTCCTTAAAAAGCCTACGAAAGAACCCTTCCTTTCCAACGTCATCATCGATGGTACTCCTTGGCTTGTCTACCTCTTCAACCCGCTCATGGCCAGAAACTTTTTTTTCATCATGCTTGTCCTTGAAAATTCTGTGGAAAAAACCATCCTTTTCATCATCATCATTACTCTTGCATAACCTTTCTTCATCCTCATTCCTTTCAATATCAGAAACCCGTTTTTCTTCATTTTTTTCCTTGAATACTCTGTGGAAGAAACCATCCTTTTCATCATCATCGGCACTTCTGCTACATCTCTCTTCATCTACTCTCCTCTGATGTACAGCAGCCTTCCTTTCATCATGCTTTTCCTTGAAAATTCGGCGCAAGAAACCATCTTTCTCATCATCCTCAATACTCCTGCTAAGCCTTTCTTCATCACCAGTCCTCTCAGACACAAAATCTTTCTTCTCTTCATTCCTATCCTTGAAAATTCTGCGAAAGAAACCATCCTTTTCATCATCCACACTATTTCTGCTAAGCTTTTCCGTATCCTCATTCCTGGAATGCCCTGAAATTTTTTTTTCTTCATTCTTTTCCTTAAATATTCTACGAAAAAAGCCATCCTTTTCATCACCATCAGCGCTTTTGCTTGCTCTTTCTTCATCCATGTTCTTAACATGTGCAGTAATACTTCTTTCTTCATTCTTATCCTTAAATATTCTCCGAAAAAAACCATCCTTATCATCATCCTCAGCTGTCCTGCTGCTCCGCGCCTCCTCATTTTTTAATCCAATCTCCTTCTTCTCTTCATTCTTATCCTTCAAAAGCCTACGAAAAAATCCTTCCTTCTCTTCTTCATCAACAACACCAGTAGTCCTATCTTCTCCATCATGACTACCATTAAAACCATCCGCTTTTTCATCATTTTTCTCTTTAAATAACTTCCTGAACAAACTCTCCTTCTCTTCTTCCTCAATGTTCCCATTGCAAGTATCTTCTTTCCCATGCTTGCAGTGCTCACCATCTTTCCTTTCTTCATGTTTATCCTTGAAAATTCTACGGAGAAAACCATCCTCTTCCACGTCTTCCCCTATTTTACCATCCTTATCACGAAAAAATCTCTTAAGGAAACCCTCTGAACTAGGTGTAAGCTCCTCATCCTTCTCCCTGCTGAGCAGCCGACGAAGAAAACCATCTCTGTCGGGCTCGTCCTCCTTCTCCTTGCTGTCTCTGCGAAGCCTGCGGAAAAACCCATCTTTATCGCTTTCCTCCTCTTGCTTCTCCGCGGACTTCCTAAAGGAGAATGCCTCAAGGACCTTGGGCCCCGGCAAGAGCTTTTTTAACAGCTTGCCCTCCTCAGAAGATGATGATGCCTTGCCATTACAGTCATTTCCAGCGCTCCCGTTGTTTCGATTCTCCTCAGTCGGAGAACTAGAACCCAGCGGAGGCGATACGGCGAACGAAGGCGATCGCTGCTTTGACGACAGTATCCGGTTGAGTTTAGGGGTGCTTTTGAGGTTCGACGAGGATCCAGCAGGCGGACGGATTAGCGGAGGCCAATCCCCCATCAGCGTGGCGGCAATCTGGCACTTCTCCTGGATCCTGCTGATGCCCTCGCTGTCCTCGGAGTCCTCAAGCTCCGCCATCAGAAACCAATGCACCTTGAGGGCGATCCGCAAGGATTTCGAACACGTATCGATGACGAATTTGTCGAGAGATGGACTAGGCTTGTGCACCAGCATGTAGCAGATCTGGAAGAGGTAGTTNCCAATGCACCTTGAGGGCGATCCGCAAGGATTTCGAACACGTATCGATGACGAATTTGTCGAGAGATGGACTTGGCTTGTGCACCAGCATGTAGCAGATCTGGAAGAGGTAGCGTTCAAGGCCGGCAAGCGGCAGCGTGTACATCCGGTTGCAGAGATAATCCCGGACGCCAGGGTGCTCATGCTTGTAGAGATAGCTGACTGCGATCCACTCACAGAAAAAGGCGGAGTCAAAAAACCGGATGAGCCACCCATTCTCCCCACTCCCTCCCTCACCAACCACCGGATTCGTGCGGGTGATCTCACGCGGGGCCTCATCCCCTCCGAAGCGGCTCAATCCTAGAAGGCGCACCATGATCAATCCGCCATCCGAGGACCAGTCACCCTGGGAGGCAGAGCTCGAATCCGCCACAAACCCCCCAGGCCCCGTACGAATTCCGACAAGATCCGGACTAGAATCCGCTAGACTTGCTCACCGCCGCGTTGAAGCCCTAGTTAGGGCTAGCGGCGCAACGAGCTGCAGCAATTTCCCAGAGGTATATGAATCGTCAATTTCGGTAGCAAAAAGTGCGTGGAGCTGATGGGTACTTGGATTAGGGTTTCCTCTCCTCTCTCCTCGGTGAGGCCTCTATTCCTCTCCTTGTTTTTCCTTTTCCGACATCGTCGTCGTCGGCGGATCCTTTTAGGCGCCTTNTTCGGTAGCAAAAAGTGCGTGGAGCTGATGGGTACTTGGATTAGGGTTTCCTCTCCTCTCTCCTCGGTGAGGACTCTCTATTCCTCTCCTTGTTTTCCCATTTCCGACATCGTCGTCGTCGGCGGATCCTTTTAGGCGCCTAGTAGTGAAAACTGCGCATCGCCGTCTACTTCCGATCCAACGGGTGCACCTAATTTGATCAGAGGATTTCGACCTTTCATTTTAAATCCGACGGATATTAGTGCAAGATTGGCACCAAAGTCTGCGGTCGCGTATTGCGTTGATTCTTTTGTCAACAACGCAAAAATGGGCTTGCATTCCCTCCTTGTTTGGTTGGTGGCATTAACCCTTAAAATTTTTATATTTATTTAACCCCAAATCTAAATTTTCATAATTATAAATATTATATAAAAAATAACACTTATTATAATCAAATTCATCTTTACATTAATAACAAAAAATGTTACTTGTATTAAAATAAAATTTTAAGCATGAGTTATGTAAATTCATAAGAATTTAGCGTTATATATGTACTTTTTTTATTATTATTGAAAATTCGATGATCAAACCAATTTTCAATTTCAAAGAATAAAAAATTATCACATGACCCCAATATACAACATACCGTAAAAGTACAATAAAAATATTACATAAAATAAAATAATAAAGAGCAAAATTAGTCAGAAGAATTAAATTTATCATTAATTATCAAAAGAAAATAAAATATTATTAAGAGCTTATTTGAAAAGGTAGTTGTTTGAAGAAATAATTATGAAGTTATTTAAAAAAAATTATTATTGAAAAAATATTCTGCAAGTTTGAAATATTCAATTATTAATATATTATATTATACTTCTATTTGGAACAATTTTATGATATTTTTTTAATTATAAATCTTATATTTAATAGTTTTATTTTCCCGATATGTTTGAGGCAGTCTTAATTTATTAAAAAATTTAGAAAATTACTGAAAAATAATTTAATATTGTTAAAATTATGATGACTATTATTATTTTATTTTATTTTTTAAAAAATACATATTTTTGATTGGGACACCATTCGGTCAGATGCCCTAAATCCTCGGACGAGGGAGCAGGTTATAGCTTGTACCGGACAACTAAAGGATAACGTTGCCGCACTAATACCATTTCGTCTTTTCACGTTGCCGGAGGAGTAGACCGGGCAATAAGTAGAGGAAGGTTGAGGTGGTGTCAGTCTTGTCCGAAGCGACGGCGATGTTCAGTCCAGTGCCGAAATGTCTGCTTCCTCAGCTCCCCGAGCCCTTGCCTCTCTTCTTCTCCAGTTCCACGTTCGGTGGCCGTCAGCCGAGGCTCAGGAAGTGCTTCTTCGTATGGAGCCCGCGTCGAGCCCGCGTCAGTAAGGTTCGCTACTCGGAATCCAATCCCAATGTTATATCTACAGACGAAGCATCGTCTCGTCTATTTATGCCGTTGAAAGAGAAGGAGGAGGGCGAGAACTTTGAATCCGATAGGCTATTAGAGGTGAGTGCATCATCTATAATTCGGCATTTTTCTTACTTCTCTGTGCGGGAACCGCTTTCTTAAAGCGTTATTATTATTATTATTATTATTATTTTGAATTCAAGCTTTGATCATTCGATCCGTTAGTTGTGACACCATATTTAAAATTATAATTGGAGATTCTATTCAGGGGACATGTAAGATAAATCCCCAATTGATAGAAGTTAACTACTTGAAGTTGGAAGACATTTAATCAAAAAAATACTATGGATTGGTATTTCTATTTAATTTTTTTCTAATTATGATTCATTCCTTCGTTTTTGAGCATTTTAGTCCATGAACCAGGATATATTGATACAATTTAATTTCATATTTATCTCTTAAATTTAGATGAAATCTATTATGTTATTGTTGTCTGGATCTTGCCTTTTCTTTTGGCTTCTTGGTTTTAGTGCTTATTTATTTGTCAATGATGTACTCTCAGAGGTTGAAAAATGCAGAGCTGGAGCGTGTAGATAAACTGGAAAAGTTTGAAAGCAAAGCAAATTTACAGTTAGAGAGGCAACTTGTCATGGCTTCTTGTTGGAGTAGAATGCTGTTGACTTTACAAGGAAAACTAAAAGGAACAGAATGGGATCCTGAGAGCTCGCATAGGATTGATTTTAGCGAGTTTTTGAGGCTTCTTAGCTCAAGCAATGTTCATTTCATGGAATATTCTAATTTTGGTCAGACCGTATCAGGTTTTTGAATTACGTTTTTGAATTTCTAGTTCTGTACTATTGAACTCTCTCTTATACACTTAACAAATCTTATGCCTAATATCTTTTCTATCACCATAATTAACAAGAAACTTGTGCCATATTTTAAACCATCTTTTAGCCACATCATGCATTACATCCAATTTCATCCACAAAACTATGTTAATTTTTGCTATGTTTAATTTGAAAAAAAAATTATTAGGATATCTAACACATTTTATTGGAATCTTATGGCAAATGATTTACATTGCAACACAAATAGCCACAATTAGAGTGCATATCATAGTTAGTAACCAACAATAACAACAAGCTTTTATCCCACCAAGTGCGGTCAACTAGATGAATCATTTTACTCCATTATGCCCTATTGAGCGTCATATTTTCATTTAGTTCTAAGTATTTTTTCTTTTGATTCTTTAAACACATCTTTTATAATTTCTTAATAGTACTTTTTATTATATCTTACATAGTGTTAACTTCATCATAGACATCCTGACTCTTAAGATCTTGAATTTTACTGATAAAAATAAATTTATTTATATATTTTAAATGTCTTCATCTAATTCTATGACAATGTTTTATTGTATTTTTATCTTTAAACCATTTATTTTAAAATTCAAAATCAATAATCGATGTGGGATTCTTAAACTTTTACTTATAATGACTTTACAATCTTTATAATCTTGACAATCTATTTTTCTCATAAGCAAATAATCAATTTTCTTAAACATCATATTAGCAATAATAGAATTATAAGCTAAAACAAAATTTAATACGACTCTACCTTCTTTATTTGTCACTCTAATACCATAGCCAATATGAATACTTCTAAAATCTTCTACCACTTTACAAATATGTTCATTTAAATCTCATCTAATAAAAATTCTTTCTTCAAGTGATATCCTTTATATTAATTCTCTGTTATTCCAAAATTTTTCTTTTGAATATGTATCCAAGGTGCATAAGTACTTATATCACTAATAATTTTAGTATCTACAATAATCTTTGGAGTTATAATTTTGTCCACGTATATTATGATCTTTCAATCGTCTAGCTATAATTATACTTATACCATTTTTTATACAACTTCTACATGAATATCAAAGTTTAAAACTTAAGCCATCAATTTTCTTAGACTTTTCTCCAACCCATTCAGTTTCTTCAATGCGTAAAATATTTATCTTTTTATGAAATATAATATCTATTAATTCCATTAATTTGTCTGTGAGAATAACTATATTTCAAGCTCTCATCCTAATATTAAATTTCATAATTAGATACCAACAAATGCTCAAATCTAGTTTATGATGTTATTTTTTATTTCTATTTAAATGTTCGATATTTTAGCTTTTGCCTTCTAACTTTAGCCCTCGTAACTTCTTTATCTAACAAAAATGTGTTAGGATGCACTGATATTGTTTTTCACGTTTAATGCGAAGCATGCAAAACTTTTGGGGCATTTACATGCATACCCACAATTCTTATTTATTTACTTATCTAACTCCTAAACTTTCATATTTACATACATAACACTCTAATCCTTAATATCACATCAAGAATACCACTACTATTAACTTTAAAAAAAAATGCATCTTTTTATGCATCTGTTTATGCCACTGAAGTGTTATAATTGTAAATATCAAACTTTTGGTGTTAAATATGTAAATACAAAGGAATTGTGTGGTATGTATGTAAATTTCCAAAAACGTTTTAACTTTTTTGTTTGTAGTAATTGCACTAGGATGAACATAGCATGGCGAGCATGGCATTATGCTTATTCAACATGCGTCATTATTTGCATGGAGTGTTTACACATTGAAGTTTACTAGTAATGTCTACATTTGTCCTGCAGTTATTTTACCTTATTATAGAGATAGAGGAGGTGGGGAAGCACATGGGAACTCTGCGAAAGAAGTTGTATATCGCCGCCATATTGTTGACCGGATGCCCATTGATGCTTGGAATGATGTATGGGAGAAGTTGCATCAGCAACTTATAAACGTTGATGTTCATAATGTGGATTCTGTGCCTGCTGAAGTCTACTCTACTATAGCAACTGCTGTTGTGTGGACCATGCGTTTTATGCTTGCAGTTGGTGTATATCTCTGGATTGACCGAATCACGAGGCCAATTTACTCCAAATTAATTCCATGTGATTTGGGTACTCCAGAGAAACCAATTAGGCAACCCCTTAAGAGTCGTGCACTTGGATCATTGGGCAAAAGCCGGTTAGTTGCAGTTTTTTATGATGATTTTTTGGCCATTGTTTTTTTGTCTTTTGAATTTTTGAATTTATTCTTAATCATAGCACTACTTTTTTTTTTTTTAAACTTACACATTACTCGGGCACATGCATGGATACTCTGTAGAGCTTGATGCGGTGCTGTAAATTGTAGTTTACCTTGTGAAGTGTTTCTATGGAAGTGGACACCATGTATATATCTCGATTTCCTTTCTCCATAATGCTTTAATTTTAAATTTCTGCCAGTAAATTAATTTGCAATTTTGTTTGGATTCTGTAATTTTTTTCATGTCCTTTTTCTTTGATTGGACATGTGGGACATTTTGTCTGGCACTCTCACCGTTTGTTCCCAGTAGAAGTTATGTAAACATGCGCAATTTCTAAATTAATGTTCTTCCTAAATTTCAACTGTCCAAGGTTTTCTGAAATGAAACTTAATTAGTGATGTGATTTTAATTTTTTGTGTCTACTCCTTTTTGAGAACTTTTTCTTATGTTGGGTGTAGTGGATGTAATTGGAAAATTANTTTTCTTTGATTGGACATGTGGGACATTTTGTCTGGCACTCTCACCGTTTGTTCCCAGTAGAAGTTATGTAACCATTTTNTTTGATTGGACATGTGGGACATTTTGTCTGGCACTCTCACCGTTTGTTCCCAGTAGAAGTTATGTAAACATGTCAATTTCTAAATTAATTTTCTTCCTAAATTGCAACTGTCCAAGATTTTCTGAAATGAAACTTAATTAGTGATGTGATTTTAATTTTTTGTTTCTACTTNTTAATGTTCTTCCTAAATTTCAACTGTCCAAGGTTTTCTGAAATGAAACTTAATTAGTGATGTGATTTTAATATTTTGTTTCTACTCCTTTTTGAGAACTTTTTCTTATGTTGGGTGTAGTGGATGTAATTGGAGAATTGAGTTTTAGCTTGCAATGATGAAATAAGTTTCAAGGCTTATCTTTCCACTATTTGTCAGGGCAAAATTTATATCAGCTGAAGAAACTACTGGTGTCACATTTGATGATTTTGCCGGCCAGGAGTACATCAAGAGGGAATTGCAGGAGATCGTGCGGATTCTTAAAAATGATGAAGAATTTCAAGATACGGGAATCTACTGTCCCAAAGGTGTGCTTCTTCATGGCCCACCTGGCACTGGAAAGACTTTGTTAGCTAAAGCCATTGCTGGTGAGGCAGGGCTTCCATTCTTTGCTGCAAATGGCACTGATTTTGTTGAGGTATATGCAACTTCATGCATTTCCCTTGTTTTCGTGGGATATTAGTGTAAAATTTTAAATACTGTTGGAATATAAAAAAAAATATAGACCATACTGTTAGAATACAAAATACTACTATATACTGTAAGCTTTTGTTTTGTTTAATTTACTAGTTTTGGTTTTAGTTAGATTCTTAGTAAAGTTTATGCATTATTTTTTTTGTTTAAACTTATACAGTTTGGGCATATAAAATGGAGATGAAATTAAATTGCAAAGAATAGGGAGAAAAGGGGGAGACCGAAAGTTATGAGGGTAAAAATTGGAAAAAGGGTTTTTCTTAAACTTGAGTTAACTTGCTACATTTTGGAAAAATGAATAATGAAGTAGGTTCATAAAGCTAGCCTATTTCATTTAGCTTAATGCTAATAGTGATGATGGTTAGTGCCCTGCTTTTGTTTTTGAGCAATCTTGTGCTTCAACTCATTCACATTATCATCTCTTTTGCTCTATGACCTCTTGGGTAGTTGTTCTCTTGAGATCTTGTTCTCATGTTCTTAGGAAATGTGATGTGTGTGTATTATTTTTCTGTTTTGTGTTAGTTTTTGCTGAGAGTTCCGTCTGAATAACTGCAGCCCCCTTTTTTCCTTTCTAGGGTTTTATCCAAGGAAGAGTGGTGCTTCAGTTGTATTTTGCTTCAAGGTAGTGATTATCCTCGATTTTCTATTCCTCCATGACCTACCATTTCCTGCCACCATCGTCGCACCTCATCTTGGACCACCTAAAACTGTAGCCTAACAATTTTCTTGCAGCCCCTCTACCCATATCCATCAAGTGTCGCCCTTCCTCCTTGTTGTTGTTGTCCAAGTTATTTTTCTGTAGTAACCGCTATTTTATTCCTGCACCTTTTTTTTGTACCATAAACAGCTACATCTTCCCCTATCACTGCCGTAAATCCCTCCAAATTACACTGCCTCTGTCATAATCTCTCCAGCTGCCATTGTTGCTACAGTAAACCCCTCCCCCATAACTCATGTTGTCTTCACAACCCCAACTGCACTCCAACCCATTACCGTACTCCACTCAAACCATTCCACTGTTGTTGTCTCCCCCAATCAGCCCCTAGTTGCTGTCGCGAGCACCTGGTCAGCTATTTTTTTGTTTGATTTCAAGTAGATTTAAAACAATATTTTAAAATATATAAGATATTATTGGTAGGTGGCAGACAGTATCTGGCCGACGACCGGTGACGAATGACATCCGACAATGGTAACCTACAATTGATGCTAATGACAAGCGACGAATAGTGACAACTGGAAGAGGTGGGCAACAATGACGGGCTACGATGGATGGCTAGTGGCAAAAGGCCGGCGGGCGGTGATGACGACCGATTGCAACGGGAGGTGGACGGCAACAGTGTCGGGCTGCGAAGAACGGCGGACAATGAGCGGTTGGAGGCGGGCAAGCAGATGGGGGCAGGCGGGGGGAGGGGGGGGGGGGGGGGGGGGGGGGGGGGGGGGGGGGGGGGGGGGGG
>JXCR01144877.1:45232-62633 GCA_002079205.1 Phalaenopsis hybrid cultivar | reverse complement strand
AAATCTGAAAGGTTTTATTTGTCATTTGCCAAGATTGGAAGGCCTTGGTGCTTTACTTTTGAAAATATGAAAACTTTGGTGTTTGCAATACTTTTGAGATGTATGACACCTACTTTTTTTATTAGTTGCAATAGTGTTGATTTGTCAGAGAACGATTTTCTCGACTAAGTAGTTACATGTTTGGATTGTTCTATTGTGCCTATTTTCCTTGTTTATTGTGGTGTGGCGGTCCCTGCCTGGTATACAGAATTAGTGGAGTATTGGTCGACTCTTTTGGGTGGTCACACTCATTGGATGCTTGGCTTGCAACAACCTTCATTCTTGTTAACAGCATTATTGCAGCATGCGCATTCGCTTTGCTGGGTGAAGGGGTATTTGCTTACATACCATCCAATCTTTACATATTTACACATGTAACACCTAAGTTCCATCATTTACATGCATGCTCATACATGAAAAGATTTGGTGATATGGTTGTAAAATAACGATAGAAGCAAGATAAGATGTTAGGTATGTGACTATACAAGAATTGAGTGAGTGGTTTGGTGGCTGAAATTTTCTCATCTCGGGTTTGATTATGGTTTTATTAGCTGCACCAGATATTTCTCTTCTTTGAGAGGGATTGCTGATGACGAGCAGGTAGACATCTATTTTATCTTGGATAGATGAGAAGTGAAACATATTGTAATGTGTGTGCATCTTCATTCTTAAAACTTTTGGAATTGCATAAATGCCATTGAATTTTTATACATTCATATGCCTAGGTTCTCAAATTTATGAGTTCTTCAGTTTTTTTATTATTATTATAGTTGAATTCATATGTGTTTGAATAGCTAAATTTTATATAATTGGACATTCACGTGCTTACATTTGGAACTTTCATGTGCTCCCATGTATAAAATCTAATTTTAATTTTTATAAAAAAAATTTGAAACTACTGCTATATGTCGAGAACCTGAAAGTGCTACGACATAGATCAAGTTTTCGTGGGCAGCACGACGAAATCATAACAGACGGAAGATGACGATCTACAACAGCAAAACAAGTCTATATTCGCTAAACATTTTCTTAGTTTAAATAACACGGTGGTCTGTCTAGCGCAACATAAATTCTCACCTTATCTTTCAGGCTTTTACACAGTCATGTGCAATAGAAGCCCTAACTCGCTTTAGACTTTGAGATCGTCGTTCGATACGACGTAAATTTTTTTTTCTAGGTCATTTGTATGGCCATGTCATGTAAATATAAGCCCTAAAACATAAAAAATATCTTTTCAAAATTGAAGCAAAATAGGGATGGTTTGGGAAGTCACCGAGGTTCTCGGGATCCGTGACATCCCCTACCTCCTTTGGATTCCGACAATAAATGTTTTCATTTGATTTTTCTTCTTCGACCTTGGAACCATTAACTTTGAATTCATGAAGATAGATATCTCTGATCATCATCGAGAGTTCTCTTAAGTGACTTCAGTTATTTGAGATGTAATTAACTATAGGGGTGTGCCTCTATATGGAGCTTTAAGAACCCAAGTAATATAAATCCTATCTAATTTTTCATATTATGTAGAGGAACTTGTCAATCAAAATAAAAAGTTCACAGACCAAAATGAATGTCATGAATTTATTATTTTATTTAATCGAGTCTCACCACCATGTGTCTGTCCCTCGGGATAGGTGTGTTACTTACGGTGTTATGCTCGTTTACTTAAACTATTAAATGAATGAGATTCATCCAGTCTGATTTTTCAAAGATTAAAATATTATTTTCAAAAAATCAATATATATACATATATATATATATATATATTAAATTAAATCAAAACTACTTTTTATATTTTTCAAAGAGGAATTTTTAACAACCGACATCTGCTTCTTCCATTCTTCATACTTGACTGGGTGCAACTGAGAAGCTAGTATGTAAGGAGAAATCCACTCTGGGTTGACATCTTTGACAGGGTGCGCCACTCTCACTAGCTCCTCAAGAGAAACATCTTCCCCACATATAGGATATGGATCCCATTGCACAATTTTCGTCCCCATCAAACTTCTTAGGTCCATTACAAAGTTGAGGTTCGTCTCTCTTGTATGGACATTTGACGAGTGGTACCATTCGAAATAGAAAATAGTATTTGAATAACTCTACGTGATATTCCCAACGTAGCACAAAATGACTCCTCTTCAGACGTGTTGGACCTCCCCCCTAGGGATAACTCAGGAAGAGGTCTAACCACCTGAAAAAGTTGTATTTCTTGTATCTGTGTTGGCCCTGTATCTAATGTCAGCTCCTCAGGCTTGTGATCCTTCTGGACTACTAAGGTCAGTTCTTCTGTTGTTTCTCTCAATGCTTGTGAAACAATATCTTGAGGTACCACAGTTTCATACTCTGCTTGAACGCTCATTACATCGAGGTCACTACCTTCCATAATGACTACTGCTACTTCAGCTGGAATCTCTATCTTGGGGTCCACTGGAACTGGTTGCATCTCTTCCTCGCTAACTACAAGTGAAGATTCTTCCCAGAAGTTTTAAACTTCTCTCGTATCAACTATGTCATTGCCCAATTTTTCAACAACCAGCTCAGTGAAAGAGATCTCTCCCTTAGCGGTGCATTCTGATTCCACATGCCCAAATCTGTGACACTTACAACACTTCCTGATTATGATAGATGTAGGGATACGGTCTGGTCTCACCTATTCTATATTTGACTCGGTTTGTTCTCCGACGGGGTTGTCCTGGGTGTTCTTTTGGGTACACTCGGGCTATAAGATCTTGAGGTTGACCCCTGCCTGTAGTATATGGGGTTCGCTTGGTGGTGTTGTCCCTCCACTTTTGAAGTTTTCTGTCTACATTAAGCTGGTAGAAAATAGTACTATGTCTCCCGTTTTGTCCTCAGATTATATCGTTCTCCCCTTCGACACTCCCAATCACGGTCGAGGGTAACGTTCCATTCGATTTCATCTTCAATGTTCGCAATCCACCGCAGAAGTCGGTGGATCGCTCGCCATATTTCCTCCCAGTTAGGCTCGGGAATGTACCTCATTAGTGGCATGACTAAGATTTAGGATTGAGAGGTGAAAGAGGATGTAGGAGACTCATTGACGGTGTAAAAAAAATTAATTTGATGTTGAAATCAGCAAGGGAAAAATTAGGTTTATGTCAAATTGTTGCTGGAGGTTTGGGAATTGGGAAAGGAAAATTTTGTGGGAGTGGCTTGGGAAGAGGTGGACACTAGGAAACCCTAGGATGGGATTAGGGTTGAACTAGCTCTGATACCAAATGATACGAAAGGAGAAGGCTAAAACCACAAAAAAATAACTTTTATTAATGGGGAAATAGAGTTACAACACGCACAAACTGAAAATTACATCACCAACACATAAAACGACAGGGATGACTAGCAGGGGTGACAGAGGTTGCTAGGTGGGTTGGGATGACTAGAGGGAGTGGCGGCAGAGAAGTTGAGGTGGGAAAACAGCAAGAACAGTTAGAGGACATGCTGTCCTATGTAGCTACATCAAGAAATTGGGATAGAAACGACAGGCACAACAAAGGTTAGCGTCCCGGGGCGACGACAGCAAGGATGGGTGGGTCAAAAGTGATGCAGCAAAGATGCTGGTGATTTGGGTTGGCGGGAAGGTCCTAGACAACAAGTTATACTCCTGGGAACAAGAATGAGGAAGATACAATCACCAGGGGAGAGGGATATAGATGGAGCACCACCCTAACCATCGGACGCATCCCTCGAGGTGGAAGATGACTCCACACAGGAAATCTGAAATCAAACACAGCAAAAGACTACCTCTTTACTCAGGAAACAAGCACATAAATAGATCTAGTTAGATGGAAAACAATAAAGGAAAGGTGACGAGAAAGGAAGGAGGAGAATGGCCAAGCGGCATAGTATAATTTTCTCATTGTGTTGGAATGATGCGTGTGGGTACTTTTGTTTTGTGGCGAGTATGTTTTGTGTTATGCCTTCTAATGAGATCAAATACATTGATGAGGAAAAGACAAATTGGCGAGGCAAGGACACTTGAGTATCAATGTCCGTCTAACGCTCATCTCTTGTTTCACTAAACGATATTGAAAGTAAGGCACAAGATCATTTACAGATAGTAGGATATGCGGTCAGTTACAAATACGTTAGAATACTACCAATTGCATGATGGAATTTCATGCAAGAACTAAAGAAAATTTTCATTGCTCAAACTTGTGATCGCTACCTTGAGAAACAATACCATCTGAGATAGAGCTGAATGCTAACAAACATTTTTTTTTAAAGCAAGCTAATAATCTCAGCTGCTACTTACTACCTTCAATGAAAAAATAAATATTTAAAATCTAATTTGAGTGAAACAAATGTCGCTTCTAAGATAGAAATTAATGCTAATGAAAGCAATACAATTGATTTTAATTCTTTGTATACAAATGAAATTGGACTGTAATAGAGTTAAATGAAACCAATCACATTTTCATCCAACAATAATAAAAAAAAGGCTGGAAGAGAGAGAGAGAGAGAGAGAGAGAGAGGAATTAGCAAATAGGCATGCCTCACGTTTGAACAACAGCNATTCATCCTTACATTAATAACAAAAATGTTACTTGTATTAAAATAAAATTTTAAGCATGAGTTATGTAAATTAATAAGAATTGAGCGCTATATATGTAATTTTTTATTATTATTGAAAATTTGATGATCAACCCAATTTACATTTTCAAAGAATAAAAAATTATCACATGACCCCAATATACAACATACGGCAAAAGTACAATAAAAATGTAACATAAAATAAAATAATGAAGAGCAAAGTTAGTCAGAAAAATTAAATTGATCATTAGTTATCAAAAGAGAATAAAATATTATTAAGAGCTTATTTGAAACGATAATTGTTTGAAGAAATAATTATGAAGTTATTTTAAAAATATTATTATTAGAAAAATATACTGTAAGTTTGAAATATTCAATTATTAATATATTATATTGTAGTTCTATGTGTAACAAATTTATGATATTTTTTTGATTATAAATCTTATATTTAATAGTTTTATTTTTTTTTATTAAGGATATATTTGGGGCAGTTGTAGTTTGTTAAAAATATTTAGAAAATTATTGAAAAATAATTTAATGTTGCTAAAATTATGATGGCTATTATTATTATTATTATTTTTAAAAATACATATTTTGATTGGAACACCATTCGGTCAGATGCCCTAAATCCTCGGACGAGGGAGCAGGTTAGAGCTTTTACCAGACAACTAATGGATAACGTTGCCGCACTAATACCATTCCGTCTTTTCACGTTGCCGGAGTAGACAGGGCAAGAAATAGAGGAAGGTTGAGGTGGTGTCAGTCTTGTCCGAAGCGACGGCGATGTTCAGTCCAGTGCCGAAATGTCTGCTTCCTCAGCTCCCCGAGCCCTTGCCTCTCTTCTTCTCCAGTTCCACGTTCGGTGGCCGTCAGCCGAGGCTCAGGAAGTGCTTCTTCGTATGGAGCCCGCGTCGAGCCCGCGTCAGTAAGGTTCGCTACTCGGAATCCAATCCCAATGTTATATCTACAGACGAAGCATCGTCTCGTCTATTTATGCCGTTGAAAGAGAAGGAGGAGGGCGAGAACTTTGAATCCGATAGGCTATTAGAGGTGAGTGCATCATCTATAATTCGGCATTTTTCTTACTTCTCTGTGCGGGAACCGCTTTCTTAAAGCGTTATTATTATTANAGTGCATCATCTATAATTCGGCATTTTTCTTACTTCTCTGTGCGGGAACCGCTTTCTTAAAGCGTTATTATTATTATTATTATTATTATTTTGAATTCAAGCTTTGATCATTCGATCCGTTAGTTGTGACACCATATTTAAAATTATAATTGGAGATTCTATTCAGGGGACATGTAAGATAAATCCCCAATTGATAGAAGTTAACTACTTGAAGTTGGAAGACATTTAATCAAAAAAATACTATGGATTGGTATTTCTATTTAATTTTTTTCTAATTATGATTCATTCCTTCGTTTTTGAGCATTTTAGTCCATGAACCAGGATATATTGATACAATTTAATTTCATATTTATCTCTTAAATTTAGATGAAATCTATTATGTTATTGTTGTCTGGATCTTGCCTTTTCTTTTGGCTTCTTGGTTTTAGTGCTTATTTATTTGTCAATGATGTACTCTCAGAGGTTGAAAAATGCAGAGCTGGAGCGTGTAGATAAACTGGAAAAGTTTGAAAACAAAGCAAATTTACAGTTAGAGAGGCAACTTGTCATGGCTTCTTGTTGGAGTAGAACGCTGTTGACTTTACAAGGAAAACTGAAAGGAACAGAATGGGATCCTGAGAGCTCGCATAGGATTGATTTTAGCGAGTTTTTGAGGCTTCTTAGCTCAAGCAATGTTCATTTCATGGAATATTCTAATTTTGGCCAGACCGTATCAGGTTTTTGAATTACATTTTTGAATTTCTAGTTCTGTACTATTGAACTCTCTCTTATGCACTTAAGAAATCTTATTCCTAATATCTTTTCTATCACCATAATTAACAAGAAACTTGTGCCATATTTTAAACCATGTTTCAGCCACATCATGCATTACATCCAATTTCACCCACAAAACTATGTTAAATGTTGCTATGTTTAATTTGAAAAAAAAAAATTATTAGGATATCTAACACATTTTGTTGGAATCTTATGGAAAATGATTTACATTGCAACACAAATAGCCACAATTAGAGTGCATATCATAATTAGTAACCAACAATAACAACAAGCTTTTATCCCACCAAGTGCGGTCAACTAGATGAATCATTTTACTCCATTATGCCCTATTGAGCGTAATATTTTCATTTAGTTCTAAGTATTTTTTCTTTTGCTTCTTTAAACACATCTTTTATAACTTCTTAATAGTACTTTTTATTTTATCCTACATAGTGTTAACTTCATCATGGACATCCTGACTCTTAAGATCTTGAATTTTACTCATAAAAATAAATTTATTTATATATTTTAAATGCCTCCATCTAATTCTATGACAATGTTTTATTGTATTTTTATCTTTAAACCATTCATTTTAAAATTCAAAATCAATAATCGATGTGGGATTCTTAAACTTTTACTTATAATGACTTTACAATTTTTATAATCTTGACAATCTATTTTTCTCATAAGCAAATAATCAATTTTCTTAAACATCATATTAGCAATAATAGAATTATAAGCTAAAACAAAATTTAATACGACTCTACCTTCTTTATTTGTCACTCTAATACCATAGCCAATATGAATATTTCTAAAATCTTCTACCACTTTACAAATATGTTCATGTAAATCTCATCTAATAAAAATTCTTTCTTCAAGTGATATCCTTTATATTAATTATCTGTCATTCCAATATTTTTCTTTTGAATATGTATCCAAGGTGCATAAGTACTTATATCACTGATAATTTTATATCTACAATAATCTTTGGAGTTATAATTTTGTCGATGTATATTATGATCTTTCAATCGTTTAGCTATAACTTGTACCATTTTTAATACGACTTCTACATGAATATCAAAGTTTAAAACTTAAGCCATCAATTTTCTTAGACTTTTCTTCAACCCATTTAGTTTCTTGAATGCGTAAAATATTTATCATTTTATGAAGTATAATATTTATTAATTCCATTAATTTGTCTGTAAGAATAACTATATTTCAAGCTCTCATCCTAATATTAAATTTCATAATTAGAAACCAACAAATGCTCAAATCTAGTTTATGATGTTATTTTTTATTTCTATTTAAATGTTTGATATTTTAGCTTTTGCCTTCTAACTTTAGCCCTCGTAACTTCTTTATCTAACAAAAATGTATTAGGATGCGCTGATATTGTTTTTCACGTTTAATGCGGAGCATGCAAAACTTTTTGGGCATTTACATGCATACCCACAATTCTTATTTATTTACTTATCTAACTCATAAACTTTCATATTTACGTACATAACAATCTAATCCTTAATATCACATCAAGAATTTCACTACTATTAACTTTTAAAAATAAAGTGCATCTTTTTATGCATCTGTTTATGCCACCGAAGTGTTATAATTGTAAATATCAAACTTTTGGTGTTAAATATGTAAATACAAAGGAAATGTGTGATATGTATGTAAATTTCCAAAAACGTTTTAACTTTTTTGTTTGTAGTAATTGCACTAGGATGAACATAGCATGGGGAGCATGGCATTATGCTTATTCAACATGCGTCATTAATTGCATGGAATGTTTACACATTGAAGTTTACTAGTAATATCTACATTTGTCCTGCAGTTATTTTACCTTATTATAGAGATAGAGGAGGTGGGGAAGCACATGGGAACTCTGCGAAAGAAGTTGTATATCGCCGCCATATTGTTGACCGGATGCCCATTGATGCTTGGAATGATGTATGGGAGAAGTTGCATCAGCAACTTATAAACGTTGATGTTCATAATGTGGATTCTGTGCCTGCTGAAGTCTACTCTACTATAGCAACTGCTGTTGTGTGGACCATGCGTTTTATGCTTGCAGTTGGTGTATATCTCTGGATTGACCGAATCACGAGGCCAATTTACTCCAAATTAATTCCATGTGATTTGGGTACTCCAGAGAAACCAATTAGGCAACCCCTTAAGAGTCGTGCACTTGGATCATTGGGCAAAAGCCGGTTAGTTGCAGTTTTTTATGATGATTTTTTGGCCATTGTTTTTTTGTCTTTTGAATTTTTGAATTTATTCTTAATCATAGCACTACTTTTTTTTTTTTTAAACTTACACATTACTCGGGCACATGCATGGATACTCTGTAGAGCTTGATGCGGTGCTGTAAATTGTAGTTTACCTTGTGAAGTGTTTCTATGGAAGTGGACACCATGTATATATCTCGATTTCCTTTCTCCATAATGCTTTAATTTTAAATTTCTGCCAGTAAATTAATTTGCAATTTTGTTTGGATTCTGTAATTTTTTTCATGTCCTTTTTCTTTGATTGGACATGTGGGACATTTTGTCTGGCACTCTCACCGTTTGTTCCCAGTAGAAGTTATGTAAACATGCGCAATTTCTAAATTAATGTTCTTCCTAAATTTCAACTGTCCAAGGTTTTCTGAAATGAAACTTAATTAGTGATGTGATTTTAATTTTTTGTGTCTACTCCTTTTTGAGAACTTTTTCTTATGTTGGGTGTAGTGGATGTAATTGGAAAATTAAGTTTTAGCTTGCAATGATGAAATAAGTTTCAAGGCTTATCTTTCCACTATTTGTCAGGGCAAAATTTATATCAGCTGAAGAAACTACTGGTGTCACATTTGATGATTTTGCCGGCCAGGAGTACATCAAGAGGGAATTGCAGGAGATCGTGCGGATTCTGAAAAATGATGAAGAATTTCAAGATACGGGAATCTACTGTCCCAAAGGTGTGCTTCTTCATGGCCCACCTGGCACTGGAAAGACTTTGTTAGCTAAAGCCATTGCTGGTGAGGCAGGGCTTCCATTCTTTGCTGCAAATGGCACTGATTTTGTTGAGGTATATGCAACTTCATGCATTTCCCTTGTTTTCGTGGGATATTAGTGTAAAATTTTAATACTGTTGGAATATTAAAAAAAATATATAGACCATACTGTTAGAATACAAAATACTACTATATGCTGTAAGCTTTTGCTTTGTTTAATTTACTAGTTTTGGTTTTAGTTAGATTCTTAGTAAAGTTTATGCAGCATTTTTTTTGTTTAAACTTATGCAGTTTGGGCATATAAAATGGAGATGTAATTAACATGCAAAGAATAGGGAGAAAAGGGGGAGACCGAAAGTTATGAGTGTAAAAATTGGAAAAAGGGTTTTTCTTAAACTTGAGTTAACTTGCTACATTTTGTAAAAACGAATAATGAAGTAGGTTCATAAAGCTAGCCTATTTCATTTAGCTTAATGCTAATTGTGATGATGGTTAATGCCCTGCTTTTGTTTTTGAGCAATCTTGTGCTTCAACTCATTCACATTATCATCTCTTTTGCTCTATGACCTCTTGGTTAGCTGTTCTCTTGAAATCTTGTTCTCATGTTCTTAGGAAATGTGACATGTGTGTGTATTATTTTTCTTTTTAGGGTTAGTTTTTGCTGAGAGTTACGTCTGAACAACTGCCAGCCCCCCTTTTTCCTTTCTAGGGTTTTATCCAAGGAAGAGTGGTGCTTCAGTTGTATTTTGCTTCAAGGTAGTGATTATCCTCGACTTTTTCTTCCTCCATGACCTACCATTTCCTGCCACCGTCGTCGCACGTCATCGTGGACCACCTAAAACTGTAGCCTAACAGTTTTCTTCCAGCCCTTCTACTCGTATCCATCAAGTGTCGCCCTTCCTCCTTGTTGTTGTTGTCCAAGCTGTTTTTCTGTAGTAACCGCTATTTTCTTCCTGCACCCTTTTGTTGTACCATAAATGGCTACATCTTCCCCTACCACTGCCGCAAATCCCTCCAAATTACACTGCCTCTGTCATAATCTCTCCACCTACCATTATTGCTACAGTAAACCCCTCCCCCATAACTCATGTTGCCTTCGCAACCACTGCTCCCCAACCCATTACCGTACTCCACTCCAACCATTCCACTGTTGTTGTCTCCCCCAATCAGCCCCTAGTTGCTGTCGCGAGCACCTGATCAGCTATTTTTTTGTTTTGTTTCAAGCAGATTTAAAACAATATTTTAAAATATATAAGATATTATTCGTAGGTGGCAGGCAGTATCTGACAGCGGCAACCAACAATTGACACCGACGACCGATGACGAATGACATCCGACAATGGTAACTTACAATTGATGCTAATGACAAGCGACGAATAATAACAACTGGCAGAGGTGGGCATTGATGACGGGCTACGGTGGATGGCTAGTGGCAAAAGGCCGGTGGACGGTGATGACGGCCGATTGCAACGGGAGGTGGATGACAACAGTGTCGGGCTGCGAAGGACGGTGGACAATGAGCGGTTGGAGGCGGGTAGCGAATGGGGGCAGGCGGGGCAAGGGTGGAGGCGGGTGGCGGTGGTGGCGGTGGTGGCGGCGGGGCGTGGCGGGCTGGCTAGGGTGGCAGATGGTGGTTTGCTTATAATATTTATGTTAATGAAATCTCAGATTCGGCTAAATCAACTGAATTCTATATTTACCCAAAATGAAAGAAGGCTAAACTTCATATTCATTAATATTTTAGATTCTATTTGTAATTATTCATATCAAATATATTGTTCTCTTATATCTCTGCAAAAGAATTACAATACACTACAACTTCTCCTATCCAAACAACCTCTTAGTGGAGTCATATTTGGTTTTGAAGTGTTTGTGGCTTGAACAGAAAGTTTTCAACAATAATAAAATTACACCATGGATCAACATTATGTTTGCTCTTTTTAATATTAATTTTGAATTTTGATGAATCTTATACAAGATAATTTGAAATGTGGTACTTTAGTACATGTTCTTTGTAGATGAAATAGATTTGACCGTTTAGGTTTCTACCCAAGTGAAAATTGGAACAATGGATATATTTTTCCTGAAGGCATATTTTTACAATCACTTGATTAAAAATTGAATACATGATATTGAATTTAGTGTACTATAAATTTATGGCTAATTTAAGGTTTTTTAAAATATAAAATGTTCCCTAGAGTGATGAGTCTAAGTATTTGGAAAATATACAAGTGTGGATATAAATGTTGATATAAATGAGGATATAGCTGATAGAATTAGAGATGGATAATTAAAATGAAGAATTGCATCAATACTACCATGGCACGAGAATATTGGAGTCTTACAGGTAGATTATTTAAATTTTCCATTAGATCAACTAGCAATTAAGAATTAAAGCATTGGATCTCAAAGAATTTGCTATGAATGAAGTTTAGATTGGAAAAATGAAAATCATTTTATTATTTATGGCAAGACTAGGAAGAATATAGTGAGTGATGATTATATTAGGGATGGTGAGAATTGTATGTATTGAAGATAAGATAGTTAAAAATTAAATTAAATTTTATGGATTGGGTTGGAGATGAATATAGTAGAATCAGCACTCAGAAGATGTATAATATAACTTAATGTCAAGAAATAACGGCTGAAAATATTTATGACAAAGATATTATGATCATAAGTTATGCAAAAAGGACTTGCACCTAAAAAAAGAAAAATAGGAATTTAGGTAGCGCTCAACTAAATGAATTGTTAAGGTGGATTCATAAAGCAGGTATTTGGGATATAGCAGATGGCTATGTTGAAATTTAGGGTTTGAGACTTTACAATTATTTTGTAAATTTACAAATTTTTGCTATTTCACTTTGATTGTTTTTAGTGACAATTCACAGTTTTTGTTGTTTGCTATTGCTAAAGTTTACCCTTTTTTTGTTCCTACATGGAAAGTATATAACCTTAGCTTGCACGCTAAAATTTCTAACTTGTGATTTTAATCAACAGATGTTTGTAGGCGTTGCAGCTTCCCGGGTCAAAGATCTTTTTGCTAATGCTAGGTTGTATGCTCCCTCTATCATTTTCATTGACGAAATTGATGCAATTGGCAGCAAACGAGGTGGACCTGATATTGGCGGGGTAAGCTTTACGTTGGCTTTATTGGAGTTTTTATATTTCATGTGCTTATGCACATTCTGTTAGGAGTCATTTGCATTTCCTATGAATATTACATACCTAAAATATTATGATAGGGTCCAACTCAGATTTTCCACAGAAACCAGGGCAACATATAATTTATTTCACGAAAACCAAACAACGCAATCCAAATACATAAAGATAAGCACCTACAGTTTGAGGGGTAGACTATCTCTCTCAATCCCTACAATTCCAGAGATAGGAAATCTCTCTCAAATCCTATACCTTAGGCTTCAGCTACAATCTCATGCATAGTCCTAACCCTTAAGCCCTATTATACCAAACAATAATAAATAATAAAAGACTAAATTTCTTAGCTAATAAAAAACAAAGTTGCCCTTAGGCTAGTCATCGACGTAGCAATACTCCCTTTCCAAAAGACAAATTGTGCTCAATGTGAGAAAAATTGTTGTTGGATCAAGTCGCTTGGCTCTTGCTCATAAACTAGCTTCAGTCTGGTTCTCGTCGTCAGTACTAACACACTCATCTTGGCCTTCTTTAACTTCTTAAAAGTTTGGTTCGTCATTTTCCCTCATTAAAAGTTATCCTTCAATTTTTTCCTCCACGGCCATACAATCGAATTATAACTCTTTACAAACTTTTAGCAATATCATGTAAATCATATAAACCTTCTCAATCTCTTCCGAGCCTTAGGTGGTGGTCCCTTCAACCTATTTGCCGCCTTTGATAGATCTGCTGACACTAGCATCTTGCACAAATTGGGGTCACCGTGAAGCACCACCATCTTATCTCTCTCCTGAAACTCTATGGTCAAAAGTTTCAAATTCATCTTAGTATCCCCTATGGATTGGAACAATTTCATACTCACTATCATGTCAGTACTCCCCCAAATCCATGGAAAGAAGATCTTTCATCACCTGAATGTCTGACAATGTTAAAATTACTTTTTTACGAACCTCTACTCTTCTCCGCCTGTCCCATCCCCATCATGACTCCAAAACTTGTGTCCACCATCTCAAGCCCCAATTTCTTAACTATTTGAGTAGTGAAGAAGTTTTGGATGGCCCCACTATCTATCAATACAACTATATCCTGCTCTCTGATTTGCATCTGAAGTTTAATAGCGCAGTTCGGTGTAAATACCATCACCGAATTCAATGAGACTTCTGTCTCATCTAAGTGAGAGAGTTCCTCCTCCTCCATAGCCTTGTCTATTGTTGCATCCCCTTCCTCATTGTCACACATTGTGAGAATCTGTAATGTCCGATCCTTAGAATGGTGTACTGAAAAAAACTTCTCATCATACTGAAAATATAATTCCTTAGCCTTCTTCTACTTAATCTTATTTGTGTAAGGCGTTTGAGTGTTGCCCCCAGTCAGTTCCATCTTGTAGAGCCTCCCTCTAAACTTGGGTAGAAGGCCAACTAAATCGGCCTGGGGAGGGTCAGATCCAACCTCCTGCTAGATCGCCCAACTCTCTTAGATCCCCTTTTTCCTTTCTTAGAGTCTAGATTTGCCACTCTTGCTCGGCCTTCCTTTCTTGGCCTGATTCTCGCATATCATGGATTTTGTAGCATCTGCCCTTATCCAAGTCACTTCCACCAAAAATTTTCTTTCATTTTCTCAAACCTTAAATACAATTCAAGCTAGCTCTATTTTTTCTTTGTTGGTTTTCAAAACTAGCAACCATAAATCATTTTTTCGCTCTCTTTCACCTTCCAGTCCAAACCTAGTTATGCCAACAAGAAGATACATACTCAAGTCTACCCGAGAAGAGATACAACGAGAGATCTGACGACTTCAGCAGAGATTGGCAGGCATGAGGATGACACCCAAGGGGGATTTACCCTTGATGGTGACAAGAAAAGTTGAAAAGGAGAAAGACAAATTTCAACCCCTTTCATATGCAGGATTTCAGTGATGAAGATAAAAGGCCGCGGAATTTCGGAATCCAGTATTAGAGGAGGCCTAGAAAGGAGACATCAATTGGAGATAAAGAGTCTACAAAATCAAGATAGATCTACCAGAATTACAGGTAGGTATGGATCTAGAATAATTTATTGATTGGTTAGAATTTGTTGAATGGATCTTAGAGTATAAAGATGTGATAAAGGATAAAAGGGTTAAATTAGCTTCTATCAAATTGAAGAAGAGTGATTCTTTGTGGTGGGAGAACTTGAAAAGAGAAATCAACGATAAGGTTACTAAGTGGGAGAAGAAGAAAGTCATGCAGAAGAAATATCTTATATCTCGTTACCGCCAGGATATGTTTCTGAAACTCCATAATCTAGAACGAGACTTCTCCATGGAGTTCACAACTCGGTTCGATCACTTACAGATGAAATGCGAGCTAACAGAGTCGGAGCACGCGGTAGGCTAGTACCTTGGGGGCCCGAAGCCCGTAATTAGCAATATGGTAAAAGTGCAGCCATATTGGTCACTTAGGAATGTCCGGACCTTAGTTCTGAAGGTGGAAAGGCAACAGAAACAGAGCAAACAACTACCACCAGTCAGACATCTATCCACAATTAACGACATCAGCTGGAGCACAGCTTACTGAGTTGAGAAAGTTTGTTTGGATAAGGATAGAGCTACCCCTTGTGAGAAGAAAGCTTGAGAAGAGTAGCACATCTACAGTCTCCGCCCGAAAATGTTTCAAATGTCATGGATTTGGGCACAAGCCTCCAGCTCCGCGACGAGTCGAGTTGTGTCTTTTACCAAGTAGGGCGCCATGGAGGAGGTTAGCAACGAGGAAAAAGCTAAGGAACTGGGTAAAGTGTATCACCAGATGAAGGAGAGGCTCTTGTGGTTCAACGAGTCTTATTGATTGAGAATACGAGGAATTTGCAGTAGCTTCACCACGACATATTCTACACCCGCTACATGGTGAACAGAAATGTATGCATTCTCATTATCGATAAGGGGAGCAGTAAAATTGCGACATCTACACAGATTATAGAAAAATTAAAACTCATTTCTCGGAAGCACTCCCGGCCATATTCTCTGATGTGGTTGAAGAAGGATAACAGAGTCAGCATTGACCGGAGGTGTCTAGTAGATTTTTCGATCGGAAGTTAGCTATAGGGTCAGGTGTGGGGTGATGTGGTCTCTATCGATGTCTGCTACCTTTTTTCGAGGAGACCGTGGTAGTGACCAGAGGATTCAACACGACAAATTCAAAAACATATATTCTTTCACCAAGGATGAAAATCGTATCATCGTACTTCCTTTGGCGTAGCCCGAAATTATAGGAGCCCTTGTCAGCATAGTAGCATCAGTGGGACCAGTTTTGGTGATGACGGGAGATGATGGGATCGAGACACTAGCACCAGACACGAAACAAGCACGATAGAGTACTTTAGGATATCATGGTTGACATCTTACCTCCATGGTCACCACCCTGCGGAGAGAGTCAGTTCACCTCAACTTCAAATCAGGTTGAGTTGATTGTGGATTACTTCGAAAGTATTCAATAACATGGGCAAGACATGCAAACTCAATTCAGTTCAGTGGTGGGACACAGGAGAGCAGATTGATTTGGTGGTATGCTCACAATTGGAGAAAACTACTTTGATGCTTTCTGATACAACGCAGTCGAGAGTAGTATCCAAGTGTTGTTAGGATTAAAAATGATAAATCAGAAGCGCTATTGAATGAAGTTGAAGCTCTCTCAACCCGAGAGACCGATGTGGGGCTTGGGGAGAAGCTTGGCTGAATCGACATGGGGAGGGTTCAGTCCAGCCTCCTACTGGACCGGATGGCCCTCTTAGAATCGGTATTTGCCGTTCACGCCCCGCCTTTCCTTATTCCTGCCTTCCTTCCCTTTCTTAGATTAGGGATTTGCCGCTCACGTCCCACCTCCTTTCCTGGCCTGATTATTAGGGCTCGGTCCAACCTCCTATTGGATTGACTGGCCCTCTTAGAATCAGGATTTGCCTCTCACGTCCCGCCTTTCCTTATTCCTACCTCCCTTTCATTTCTTAGAGTCGGGATTTGCTGCTCACGCTCCACCTTCCTTTCCTGGCATGATTCCTATCTACCGTGTCATTGCCGCCCAGGACAACCAGGGGACTCCTTCTTTCTGTTGTCCCGTCTCCATCCACCCCCACTTCTTGCGGCTATCACCTGGGACAGCCTCCATTCTTGTCCCTACATTTCTGAACTTACCCCTCGCCGCCACCCCTGGCCAGCCATCCCAATCCATTTAGCCGACCTCCACCACCCTGGGATACACTTTAAATGTGTTTTATTGTGTTGTTTTATGTTATCATTTATTTTTTTATAGAAGAGTTGTCGTTGTAACTCTATTTGAATTTGATAATAATATTTCTATTTCTATTGTGGTTTGGGATAACTCCAATATCAGGTTCAGTGTATAACATATTACCAAATTCGAAAAGACTTCTTCCACATCTAAGTGAGTGTTCGTCCTCCACAGTCTTCTCTATCTCTGCATCTCCCGCCCCATTGTCACACACTGTGAGAATCTATAATATCTTATCCTTACAACAGTGTACTGAGAAAAACTTCTCATCACACTGAAAACATAATCCCTTGACTTGCTCTCCTTAATCTTTGTTTATGTAAGACGTTTGAGTGTCGCCCTAGTCATTGTCCCTTTATTCATGTCTTGTGGAGCCTCCCTCTGAACTTCCACCTGTGCTGCTTCTAATAGCCCGTTTCATTGTATATTTATCTTCAACCAATTGCACTAATTTTGTGGAGCCTCCCTTTGAACCAAGTGCACTGGAGGGGCTTGGTGCCTTGTTTTTTTTTTTTTTTTTTTTTTTTT
>JXCR01144877.1:14925-29135 GCA_002079205.1 Phalaenopsis hybrid cultivar | reverse complement strand
ATATATATATATATATATATATATATATATATATATATATATATATATATATATATATATATATATATATATATATATATATATATTGAACTGTCAACATGAATATCAAAGCAATCGAGCGGCTCAAGATGGAGGCTGGACAATCAAGGCATCAGGGTAAAGGAGTACAATTTAAGGTGACCATCAAAAGGCCGACCGCATGATCGGAGTCAATCGGCACACTATGGCGAAAGATTCAATTGGTGAACCACGCCTACAGTCTCGACCGCCAAACTCCATACAAGGGTGTCCGATCTCAACCAATTGACCGATCGGCTTTTACTCCGACAGGTGGAAACATCATTCGACCGGTCGCCTCAGTCAGTCAAACACAAGCGAGTTGATCGGTTGTTACCATCATATTTAAATTTACATTGTAATAAAAATTTGGTATTAAATCAGCAAGATTAATTTACTTCTGATGCTTGCGGACAGCTTTTCCTCTGTTGTTTTTGCTCGGACCGCCTCTTCGATGTCCAAGAGGAGCCACTATTCTTCGGTCATCTTGCATGTCAACACATGGCTAACCGTTGCCTTGGCAGTGTACTGTGGGATCGAGTGGTGACGATCGGTCAACATCGCCTTGTCGACGCCCTTACTCACCGGAAGAGACTTCAGCCTGTGCACCACTAGCTCTGACGACTCGGTCCGGATCCCCCAGGTACCAGAGCAAGCGTCGACCAGAAAAGTTTTTTTCTAATCCTTTATTTTATTCTCCACTCCCAGTCGGTGGAGTTCCTAGCCCGCCGAAAACATAGCAAAGCCCTCCTTCTCGACCTGAAACAAAAAGAAATGCTTAAATTGGTTGATCGACAACGGAATATGCTCCCAACAACGATAAATGAGGAGTTCGATAGTATTTGCACCAGAATAACCCCGTCCGTGATGAAGACACTCTGAAGCTCGTCGCACAGAGGCAACCAAAGATCATATTTGAACTGGTCTTGGTAGAAGACCAAATCCCTGCCCAAGACATAGGTCGCTCGAGCTAAACCCCCAACAACTTCCAAAGAGCGACGCTTTCATGTAGAATGTACTTCCTCTGCAACTCCTTTACCTCGTTCTCCATCAAAAACGAAGGATCAACACCCATGACGGAGCTAAAGAGGGTAGGGGAATATTTCAGAGTTATTTCAAAGAATTGAAGATGGCCAGAAGATGAAAGAAAAAAAAAAGATCGAAAGGACAAAGAAAGAAACTAGGGCACGTAAAATAAAAAGTAGTCCCTTGTCCTATTTATAAGAACACTTAAAACGAGGCGTCGCATACACCAAACATCTTTTCAAATTTATTCAAATGTTGTTTCATTTTCAAATAACATTATTAGAGGTCTAGAATAAAGTGTTTTATGAATGGGTCCTTCAATACCTCAATCGGGACATACCCTCTCTGAGTTAACCTTTTGAGAACCATCTGTCTGCCAAACCTAATATGATCCAACCAGTCGGCTTTTTGTTGAGCTCCCCCAGCTAGCGCAGTGCCTTGATCAGCCCACTTCACAAGGTGGCAACCTCACCTGCAGGACCGAGACATCCGAGCCCATGGACGCTAGATGGACAGATAACTCCCGTACAAAATCTACGGCCGAACCTCCGGCCACTCCCTCTGAAGAATCGACCATCACCTCCAAGGGCTTGACGCCCCTGGCTGCTGCTCAATGGCTCCAGATGCAGATGGTTGCCACTCTGTTCGCTCCTGTTCGGAGCCGATGGCGGGCAAAGGTCGGGAGACCGATGCCATTCCGAAGTGATTGCCAATAGAAGCCCTGCATATTCGGCCTATAGACCGGCCACTGCAACAGGGGTGAACTCTGCAACGTCCTTGGACGGTCCACCGTCCTGGCAGTCCTCCGATTCGACCAATTCATCTGCATTGAAATAATATCAAAAATTTTTTAGAACTAACAATGGCCAAGGAAGGTTTTACATGCCCATAAATCTATCTATAGAAGAAAGGGTATTAAAAGGCTTCTCTCCCCCTTGCGCCGAGGTACCTCCAACTTCCTACAGTAGCAGCTGAGGAGAGACGATGATCGCTCCTCCCGCCGGGTCCTTTCTGATTGCCTCAGCTCCTTCAGCAAACAGGGTCTGCTGGCCCTCGGCGTATACAACCATCCCAGACTCAGGGATCGCAGCCTCCTGATGAGGGACTGTTAGCATTCGCCCCTCGGGATCTCCGGATGAGTCGACTTGATCAGCCCAAGAAGGTTCGGACCTAGACATATTCCCTTTCTTAACCTTGTTCTTCTTTACAGATTTTGAGGGGTCATAGTCGGCCTTGGCAAGAATTTAGGGTCCACAGTGATCCGACTCGAACCATCAGCTATGATGCAACTCGGTTAAATGGGAAAAATTGACGGCAACAGATGTCATGACAAGACTATGAATCTAACGAGCACACTGTGCGCAAAATATAAAAGAAAATTAATTACAAATTAATTTGTTTGATTTTAGTGCCACTGATTATTAAATATTTTTTTGTTCTTATTGTATCGAGGAACTAATATGTATAAACTAGAACTTTCGACACGAATCTCAAGGAAATTGAGTGGCCCAGAATGGCGGCCAGACAATCGAGACATCAGGATAAAGGAGTACAATCTGAGTTTACTGTTCAAACAGTTGACCGCGTGATCAGAGTTAGCTAGTATACTATGGCAAGAGATTCAATTGACAAACAACGCCTACAGTCCCAGCTGCCCAAACTCCATACAAGGGCGTCTAATCGCAAACAATCAACCGATCGGCTTTTACTTTGGCAGGCGCGATTGTCTTTCGGTCAATCGACTGACAAACAGGTCGACTTGTTGGTTATCATCGTATTCAAATTTAAATTGTAATACAAATTTGGTATTAAATCAACAAGATTAATTGCATTAAGGGCATTTTTCATGACCGTTCCCTTCTTTCTGTAATTGTACAAATAAGTCTCTATAAATATGAGGTANTGGCTGTGTAGAGTGCATTAGTTGATATTTATATACTCACAGCAAGGCCTACAGCTCCTAAGCCAAAAACAGCCACCGTTGAGCCCTTCGGTGGTTTTGCAACATTAAGACAAGCACCAAGACCTTAGAACCAAGGCAAATAGTTAGAGATGGCAAACACAACTTTCAAAATCTACCAGCCAACATAGAAAAGCTCGACTCACCAGTCGATATGCCACAACTAAGAACACAAACTTTGTCGAGAGGAGCCTCGGGGTTGATCTTCGCTACACAACCGACATGTACAACGGTATACTCGCTGAAAGTGGATGTTCCAAGGAAGTGGTAGATGGGCTTGCCATTGATGGAGAACCTGGATTTTCCATCATTGATCATCACACCTCTTTCAGTGTTGATTCTCAGAAGAGAGCACATGTTGCTCTCCTCAGACTTGCAGTGTGCGCAATCTTTGCATTCTCCGGTGAAAACAGGGAGTACATGGTCACCCGGCGCTAGATCTGTAACACCCTCCCCAACACTCTCGACAATCCTGATAACATCAAACATATATAATATTGAGGGAAGAATGAGGAGAGTTGCCAGATTGTAGAAAGCTGTATATCACTATCCCCAACTAACTATTGGCAGTGAAAGCAGAATTGGAAGAGTCATGTTTATTTTTAAAAAGTGAATTAAATCCTTGAGAAAATTTTTTTTTTGAGAATTTGGAATATAAACACCTTATAACAGTTGAAGTTAGATTAACAGTGTATAAGCGACCTTACCCGCCTGCTTCATGGCCAAAGATCCTGGGGAAGACTGGCGTTTGTCCCTGCAGAATCCATAACCAACAACCTCATTATCCGACATGATAACTGTAAAATCATATCAATTAGGAGATTATAGCTCCTAGGATTTACTAAATTCGAGATTGAATGGGATTTTCGGGAAGCTGGTAAGATTCATTAGGCGATTCAAAAAAATAGTTGAAGAAAATTTAAAGGAAGTTGGTAATATGTATACCTTTGCTTCCCAGAAGTACACATCAGTGTGGCAGAGTGAGGTGTAGAGGATCTTAAGACGGACCTCCGTCGCCTGAGGCGGCGCCACCTCCACCTCCTCCATCACCAGCGGCTTCCCCGCCTCCCATGCCACCGCCGCTGCTCATAAAAATAAAACCAAATTCATCAATTTTTCATCACCCAAAAACCAAAATAAATCCCCTTTTAAAACGGGAAACTTCAGAAGCGCCATTGAAACGCANCCACCGCCGCTGCTCATAAAAATAAAACCAAATTCATCAATTTTTCATCACCCAAAAACCAAAATAAATCCCTTTTTAAAACGGGAAACTTCAGAAGCGCCATTGAAGCACAAAAAAAGCTACTTTATCGACTATTATTTTAGTCTGCAGAGATCAGATTAATAACATACGAACAACAATAAATCTCAGATCATAAATTTCTTTTATTTTCGCATCCTATGATCCAAATGTTCAAGTTCCATGAACTAATAGGGACTGATTATATTAAAAAACGAATTTTTTATTACAGAAAGGAAATCTCGGGACTTACAAACCTTTGCATTTGATGACTTGGCCTGCAGTGTTCGTCGACATTAGTCTGCTTCTCTTTCTCTCTCTTACTTCATCGCGCTAATAAGTTCGATGGCTTAAAATACTCAACTTCGTAGGAAAAACGAGGAAAGTAGAAACTGCTAACCATGTGAGCCGCCGCCGCCGCTGGCTTCAGAAAAAACCGGAGAGGTTACGGTGATCCGCCGCTACCTTTTTGCCTTAACCAAAACCCCTACTCAACATGTCTAAAATCTAAATTTATATCTTCTAGACTACAAAAGAGCGTATTTTTTGCCCATATTTCCAAATTTTTACTCTTCCGATTTCTAAAAATTTGACATTTATTTATTTTTTGGGGCGGTTTCATAGAGAACACAAAAAACATTGTTATTTATAAATCAAACACACTCTTTCATCTTTTTTTTCAAATTCTTATTCAAATATCTAGGATCATGATAAGACCCCAACTCATACTATTTATTTTTATTATTCACAAGACATGCGTAAATGCATCGTTTTCATGGTTCAGCAAATCGCCATGGTGCTTGATTTGTACATAGCAATGTTTCTTGTGCTTTGTATGTAATTATCTCTTTTTTTTTAGAAAATATGAGGGTCACACCTAGCTTTATTCAAAAGAGAGTTACAAAATGAAATCTCAAATTACAGCTCACACGACAATCAAAATAAAAAAAAATAAAAACTTAATAACACACATAGCAAAGCAACTGTAACAACAGAACAGTAGCAGTACTCCATACCGCAACAACTCTCACAAAGAGAAGAAAGAGTCCACGAGAACGGGAAGACCTGCAATGAAAACAAACAAGAACAACAAAAAAACCAACAAACTACCGAAATATAAAAAGAAATAATAAACACAAATAAAAAGAAAAAAACAAAATTGAATTAAATAAGAAAAAATCATATCTCAGAACTTACATGCAGTTAAGTATTAAAATTTCATCCTAAAATGTTGAATATATAAGAATATATTCAGCATATGGTTGAATTTTAATAACGACCGGAGTTCATCATATATCTATACCAATCAGAACATCTATCCAAGATAAGGCGATAAAAGATGATTCAAACCAATCACAACATCTAGCCAATATTAGGCAATAGAATAAGATTCATGGCAATAGACAAATAGAAAGCCAACAAAAATACAACAAACCAAAGACCAACCAAACTAAAACAGAGATAAACAAAAAACAAATAAAGCTAAACATGCAGCAAAAACCGAAAACCAACAATAAAACCACAAACCAAAATAGTTGAACCAAAACTAAATAAAGAAAAAAGTTTCAAATAGAAAAATAAATAAGAAAGAATTATTAAAAATTCCATCCAAATAATTTTTTAATTTACAAAAATATTGAAAAATTATGGTTGAAAATTAATGCAAATACCAAGCAACCAACCAAAAAAATGAAACTATTCAATAAAAAACAAAACTAAGCAGTCCACCAATAACTAAAAGTACAAAACTAAAAAAATATAATAAAAAACTAAATAAACCGAAAAACAGCAAAAATGGTAGCTAGGTAGAGGAAACCAAACTAGTGAACTGAAAGAAACAAGGCTATACTAACCAAGCAGCGGCCTAAAAACCAAGAAAACCCAAAAATCAAGAGCCAGTAAGAACTATGGAAGAAAAAATAGATAATTAAAGTTTATAAAACTAAACAATATAAGCAGGAATTGAATTTTTAAATTTCCATTTTCTGCTCTTATAAAGGATCAACCAATGAACATAATGAATATTAGAATCGATAGAAGAGTGATGATTCTTAAAAATTCTGGTATTCCTCTCATGCCAAATCACATAACCAATCACTTGTAAAGCTAAAAGATAAAATCAACAATTTACTTTATGCATTTACTTTTCTGCATAACATTAGGGTCGGTTTTAAAATGGGATTGACATAGCATGATATTGCCCATTTCATCCCTAATATGGCCTCCATTTAAAATCAAAATTTAAAAATAATTACATCATTTTGCATGTCGCGAGGAGGAGTCCTCGTGGTCCTTCTACATAAGAGTTTGTTACTTTATGCATTTACTTTTCTGCATAACATTAGGGTCGGTTTTAAAATGGGATTGACATAGCATGATATTGCCCATTTCATCCCTAATATGGCCTCCATTTAAAATCAAAATTTAAAAATAATTACATCATTTTGCATGTCGCGAGGAGGAGTCCTCGTGGTCCTTCTACATAAGAGTTTGTCTAGAATGGCTTGAGTGTTAGAGGTTTCCCAGACCAGGACGGGGAATAAGTACTTTGTGGGGGCGATTATAGTTATGTAGTTGGACTGCTCTCCTCTTATCCTTTCCAGTGTCATCTTTATCATTGAATTGACGAGTATAAGTCCCACATTTTCCTATTCCACCCCTTAGAGAGTGATAGGAATTTTGACTTTTCTTTCCTTTGGCCTTAAAGCTATTGGGATTCTCATGGATGACTGATACACCTAAAATATATAGTATTTTTAGACAAATTTTTATATCTACTTTTGAGATATTACGCTTTAATGGAATGTATTTTTTTATTTTTTTTCTTTCAGATACAAGTAAAAAGGTTAAAAATGCTTACAGGAGTGAAAAATGATCAAATTTGGAGCAAAAAAGTAAAAATTGTGCTAAGTGTTTTGGCGCCTAAGCGTCAGATCCGGCGCTTAAGCGCCAGTGAAACAGAGAATGTCGTGCCTAAGCGTCAGAGGCAGTTATTTGTCGGTTTTCTTTATTTAGCCAAATTTTGAAGAGGTATTTGAGGCACATACTGGCTTAAGAGGGTGGTTATGACCACTAAGAACGAAAATATTATTAAAAGACTTGTGAAAGGAGGCATCTTTTGGAGGATTCATCGAATGTAGACACATTTTGAAGAGTTTTCAAGGCATCTTTTGGATATTTATAAAAGAAGAAAGTTGAGACATTTGAAGGGGGTGCTTGAAAGTTCTGAAAAGAATTAGAAGAAGAGGAGTTCTAAGGAGTTTGGAGAGATAGTTTTGAAGAGATTAGAAGAAGAGGAGTTCTAAGGAGTTTGGAGAGATACTCCTTTGAGCCTTCATCCCTTTAAAAAAAGTTGTTGATATAGTTTCAAGGGCCATGCATGCCTAAGTGCCGCCGCCCGTAGTGGATATAATTATTTGCTTTCTGTCTTATAGCCCGATATAGGTATTAAAAGCATCAGGATTCTCTCTCTTGAAACGATCAAAATCATTGAGTTTCTTAAATAATCGTATCAAAATAATGTAAGCAAGACTCTTTTTATCGAGAATATTCTTGGGCATCCCCCAATATGTAATTAACCAAATGAATTTATCCCTTTGAGAGCTGATCTTGACCCAGAATAAGCACAAAAACTTGACTCTCTGGTTGTGGGTTGCTTTCATAGGTTTTCTTCGCAGATATGTTTCCAAGATATTTTTTATTTGATCTCATTTTGGATGTATGCTCTTGGGCCATCACGTGAAGGCTACCTTATGAAAGTTCTCCATGTTCTATTTAAATTGTTCGTCTATTTTCATTCTTTTTGGTTCCTCTCAAACGAGAGACTTTTCTGGAAAGAGAATTATACGATGACGATAAGATAAGCTGGTGACTCCAAAAAGTTCAAATAAAAAGAATGAAAACAATATTGTTACTATCTTTGGGAGGCATCATTGCACCGTATTTTATATGCATTGTTACTTTGTCATTAGGGTGTGCATTGCACTATATTCGGGAGGCATCGTTGCACTGTATTTGAGCTTTGTTGCTCTGTAATGTATGTTGGGTTTCAATGGTGCATGTCATGATTCTGTAAAGGGTTTTATTTCAGCGAGTTAGAGGAAGCTGACAGTAGTCGATGGTGGGGGGTGGCGGTTGATGGTGGTCGGGTGGGTGCATAAATGTAAAGTATTCATCAAATTTGTAGTGCAGAAGCGATGTTGACTTCAACATTTTCTTCAAGTTTCAGTCTTCTTCTGGTTCATGGTTTCCTCTTTGGCTTAGGGTCTAAATCCCCTTTCAAGAGGGGTGTACAACTATATTTATAGAGTCCATATTACAAATAAGAAAGGAATTTGGACCACTCGTCTCGAATGACTCAAAAAGATTTCATAGATTGAATGACATTCGGTGAACATTTGAGTGTTTTAATGATATCAAAATTGAGTGATCTTGGGCTTGTTCAACTTATCTCGCCTGGACGCTCGATTTGGCATTAAGCATGTTATTTTCGTTCATTTTTCTCTGTTTTATTTTAAAAGGAGTCCTCAGCATGTCGATCGTCATATATTTCTCCCATTTGAATAAATCTCTTTTTCGAGTCATATAAATTACCAGGAGAAGGGAGGAACCGAAAAAGATGGACATAAGACAAAGCGACAAACAAGAGAAAGGACAAAATGTGGAGAGCCTACGTGCGGTAAACATCGCAAGGATAAGTTAAGAGTGTCCGCCCAAACAAGATCGATCGAAAGCACCTTAAACCAATATCTGTGAAAGAATGTCCACATAAACTACTCAAAACCAGATAGTCAAGTGTAGGTGTTTGTTCTGGGGTCATGAGTGCTTCTAAAGGGACGTATCCCACTTAGTTAATTAAATCTTGGGGGTTGCCCAAGAAAACTCTTGATCCGAAGGGGGTTTTGCTTGCCAAAAAAAAAATGAAAAACTAGCACAGTGTCATCAAGGGAAGCTATCTCGCAGGGGGGATATCCCGATGCTTCAAAGTTATTGCTAAACCATGGGGCGAGAAGTGAGTCTCTCATGGTCTCCATATGGATAACAGACTCATCAGCATACAGAACCTACGAAATAACTGTATCATCCCAACAGGGAATCTCGATACGTCAAAGCACACCCAAACCGTAAGTGCAGAGGACAAATTGCCATATCCCAAACGGGCGGCAGCTCATCGGTCGTCAGGCCGTTGAGATGATGTTAACAAAGGCAAAAGAAGAGACAATGCTCAACAATTATATTCAAAAGGTAGGGAAGAGTAGTCCTAAGAGGTAGAGGTAGTCAGGTCGGGGTACTACGGACCCATCATCCAAAGCCACTAGACCCTAAGTCTACCTGGTTATGAAGGTAGTCGACCCAACACAACCTGAGATCCCCGATCAGCAATCCGTGAATTGCATCATCCACGGGAATTTCGGTAGCCCTAGTGTGAAAGGAGTGAAACTCTATCCTATGAACATCAGCTGAAACTCCAAGTGGTGGGACTTATACCTGCCGAAGTGGCGAGGATGCCTCAGAAAATAAGAGAGACTGGAGGTTCAGCTACAAAGCTGTAAATTCTCCAACGAGAGGACTTATACCTCATCTGGATCGGGAAGCCTCCTAACACCCTAAATGTGCTAGACAACCACGTAGGCGAATTTATGATGGTTCAGTCAAATTGGAGAAGCTCTGGGGCTACTCCTTGGGACATGCAATATAATGCAGTTATCTACCACATTCTTAAGCATGGAGGCCCTATTAAATATGACTGGGTTATAGTCATGCATGCAAAACGATTTTAAAAACTGGCCTGAAGGCCATACAGAAAAAAGTAAAGACTGATTTTGAGAAATCTTGAATCTTTTAATCCTAAAATTTTGATTATCTCAATATTTTATTATTATGATTTTTAGATAGAAAGAAATAAAATTTTAGGATCCTTGGTAAGCCTAAGTTGCATTTTTGTGAGGTCGAGATACACAGAAAGAAATAATATAAAACGCTCAAACATGCAAAGGCACACGAGAAGAGAAAAAGAAAGAAAACACCCCAAAAGAATATATAAACAGGGCAAATGTCGTTGAACCGGCAACATAATCCAGTGAAAGCAGTAAAAGTGGTCGAACTCCGCATATACATGCCCGGTACTAAAACTGTACAATAATATAAAATTCATACTTAAGGTACGGGACACGAACTGCTACTTCTGGTCCTCGTCACATGGTTCGATGTGTCCGCCTCGAAACTCATATACTTTATTTCTAATACAAAATCTCCTAGGACTATCAAATAAATGTTAGCGGGCACGTCATGCAATTCAAAAAGAAAATAACAAGCCGTGCCTTATAATTGGGTGAGCTAAAGAGCATTTGCAAGCAAATGATTAGAAATGAGTGTGTGTAAATAGACATGACACCTGCAAAAGATCGTCCAAACATACTATCACACACAAAAGAGCATGCAATCACACTGAAAAAACAAAAAAAAAAGTGACACATGGCTAGCAAAAAACAATACGTCACACAATAATAGCCAAAGGCATCAAAAAGTACTACCTAGCATTCTAAATCCTAACCTAGCACACCATCTAACAAAAAGTGTGTCAACCTAATATCTAAGTGCGGGGTGAGTATGGGTGTAGTATGACTTTGATGGGGCCGCCTTACCGACCCCATCCTAAGGATCAAATGGATCTAAAAGATGTCACGAAGGGAGGTGGCACAAGTTAGATCTGTTGGATTCTTAGCACAGTCATACTCACGTCAGACCTGATGACTTAAGCCACATTGCTCATCGGGATCGACTCGGCGAGTAATGCTCGTTAAGGCGTCGCGACCAACACGGGAGTTGCTCTCCTAACGGGTTTGGCTCACTACTCATGCGAACATGCAAATGCACATGATTAATTAAAACATATAAGTGATGAGTGTACCATGGGATAGGGACTCAAACAAAGATGGGTGTACCGTGATGGTAGTGACCTAGGAGGTATGCTGAAGCGGCAGTGACCTGATGAAATGGGCATGTCATAATGGTAGTGGCCCGAAGAGGATGGGTGTGTCATGGTGGCAGTGGCCCCGGGTGGTATGTTGATAGGGCGGTGACCTGTAAATGGTGGTCATGTCGTGGTGGCAGAGGCCCGAAGTAAATGTGCAACTTAAGTATATGATCAAAATCATGCAGACAAACAAATACAAAATAGGATGCAGTGATGCAATCATACATATGCACTATAATATGCAAAAATGCAAACACACATGCAAGACAGTATGGTGGTCCAAGCAGTTGGTCAACCGGGTAAAGGCATCCGGCTGAACTAGAATGTCATGCCAACCGACTCGGGAAAGCCGATTGAAATTGAAGTTAAGCGCTTGTCGGGTCGGTGCGATTGGTCGGAGCAGAGTAAAGTGCTTGTCGAGTTGAGCGAAGTGAAGCGCTCACCGGGTCGGGGCAGCTGGTCGGAACAAAATAAAAAACTCACCGGGCCAGGGCGGCTGGTCGATGCTAAGTGAAAAGCTCATCAGGCCGGGGAGGTCGGACGGAACGAAGTGGAAAGCTCGTCGGGCTAGGTCGGGAGGCCGGTCGAGGCGAAGTAAAAAGCTCGCCAGGTCGGGGCGGCCGTACGGAGCAAAGTGGAAAGCTCATCGAGTCGGGGCGACCGATCGAGGTGGAGTGACAAGCTCGTCGCGTTGGGGTGGCTGGATAGAGCAAAGTGAAAAACTCATCAGGTTGGGGCTGCTGGACGGAGAGAAGTGAACTGCTATGTGATGTGCAAAATACAACATGTAAACATCCACATGTAATAGGGAGTCATCCTCGTACTAACGACCTCACCGGGAAAGCTAGGGTCAATATATAAAAAAATGATGATTGTTATCTTTGCTTTGGCGAGGCAGGTGAGGAACTTCTCCCCGGATCTACAAGGGGGAAGTTCTCCGCTTCATCGTGAAATGGACTAGCGACGATGTTTTTCCAGATTTCACGATGCCTCCGAGCTTTACAAAATGAGCTAATGACTAGCATTTTCTCATTTTACAAATGTCTATTCCTCAATCTTTCTAACAAGATCGAAGCAACCGAAGCAAAGGGGAGCGAAAGGGGCTCCAACCTTTAGGATTTTTATTGTGCTAAGGCTAGCAATCAAACAGGATTCACTTGGTTGTCGTAGGGGATTTCGTTGTGTAAGGAGATTCCTAACCTAAAGGTCAACTCTAGGAAAACAAACAATCCATCACACAGATGTGTCGTTGCGCCGACACTCGCCAACGCACGCACCCAGTGCAGGTGATTGAACCTGCACGCATAATGTCACTACAACCTAGGGCTAGCTAGGAAGTAAAATTACAAAGGGGAAGAGGAGTTATACCATCGCGCGGTTTGCACGAAGCTCAATGAAGTCCAGGAACTCTTTTTCATGCGGTCCAAGACTCTTGAACTCCTCCGAACGGCAGTGAGGTTTGCTATCCAGCAATGTCAGGATGCTTCGGTGAGGCGTTTGGTCGCCGGAAAAGCGAGGAGACGAAGCGGCGGTGGTGGAACGCCGGTAGCGCGCAACCAAAACAAGAAAAGCAAGGAAGAACGTAACCAAAGGAAAATATGTTGAGATTTTCATACCTATTTTACACTGATTTTGATGATATTACACTTTTAAAAAGGGTATTTTTAATGTTTTAGTTGCAGGTTGATGAATTATGGTCATTGGAGCAAAAAAAAATAAAAACGGTGCAATTTGGAGCAAAAACAAGCAAGAAATGAATATTTGCCATCACCTTTCGATAAGTCTTTCGATGCTTAATCTCTTTTACACTTCTTGCATATTTTTGAATGATATTACACTTTAAAAAAAGATTTTTTTATGTTTATTTTGTAGGGCTATCTGTTAAGAACACAACATAACTGAAAAGGGGCGAAACAGAGCTAAAACGGAGCCAAACGGAGCAAAACGGTGGAGCTGCGCGGTCTGCCCGCCGACGGCGAGATTTACCCGAGAGGACCAAAAAATGACAGAAAAACTCGCCGACGGCGCCCTCGAGCCCGCCGGCAGCGCCCCGGACGGTTATGGGACGAAATTCAACGTATTTAGACACTTTTTGAAAGGATTCTTATGGCAACTCTTCAAACTTCGTCCCTATCCTTTAAAAGAACGAATTTAGGTTAGAAAAAGAGATTTGGATGAGAGAAATGTTTGGAAAAGTGTGGAGAAAGTTTAGGTTTCTTAGAATAGAAGTAGAAATGCAGATTTCTACCCTTTTGGAGAGATTAGAGAGGGGATTTTGAGAGAATTTGTAAGGAAATGTTCTAGCATTGCATGGATCGACGGGAGACTTTGTGGGAGAGATTTTCTTCTTCCTTTCAATGGAAAAAGCTAAGTATTGTGTTCTTCAATATCTTATGGTTTTGTAAACACTTATCTAGTGGATTTGCTTTGGTTAAATAAAGTTTATGTTGTGTTTTCTTCGTGTTTTGTGATGAGCTTCTCTTACTCTCTCTTCTTATTTGGAAATAATGGCATGAGAAGATTATGTCATTGTTTTCATTTTACTTTTCTTTTGTAATGAGTAGAATTCATGTTTAGGATTTTGTGATGCATGTTAGAAGTGAATTTAATTATCAATGTGATGGTTTTTACTTACACTTTATTTACATTACAATAAAGGTCTGTTGTAGTGTTAAAGTTTGTTGTAATTGCATTAAGACCCGGGAGGGTTGTGTAATTCTCAACAAAGTAGATCCACATTCAGATTCCATAATGGTTAAGTTCATGGGAGTTGAATGAAAATAAATAGGGAAATATACTTTAATGGGCGTAGAATTGGAGATTTTAGGGTGACAGACTAAAATCCCCAATTCGGTCCTATTGTTTGAGTACTGAAGTGGAGATGTTAGCCCTCAGGTGAGGGAAACGTGGGAGCTCCGAAGTGAGAGCCGGTATCCTCCCAGCCTAGC
>JXCR01144876.1:26936-56602 GCA_002079205.1 Phalaenopsis hybrid cultivar | reverse complement strand
AGCACTCCATGATGCTGACCATTAGCTGTAAATATTTGTTTCTTTTCAAACTGATGATTGATGTGTCCCTTTTTGTGGTTTAGGTGCCAATAATTTGATACCCATGGAGATTGCCCTGAAAATAGCCAACAAAATTAAAGCACATGAAAGATTTTCTGCATATGTAGTTCTACCAATGTGGCCCGAGGGTAATCCTACAGGTGCTGCTACCCAACGTATTCTTTATTGGCAGGTTATCTTACTAAACACCCTTAGCTGGTTGCCATATATTAAATGCATTTTACTTTTACTAATTTCCTTTTTTTACAGCCCTTTAGTGATATTTAACATAATTTGAGTTCACGTTGACGACCATTCTCAAAATATGGTTTGAATTTGGTTTAGTAGAATAAAAATTGGTAAGAAATGCACCCATAAAATACATAGTTGAAATTAGTGTCCAGCGATTAGGAAGAACGAGAGGAAAACCAATGGTGACATGGACATAAATTCTGCAAAGGGATTTGCACATAATTGGTTGAACTAACGATAAGGATGATGCAAACCTCAATAACGTGCAGTCTTACTTGGATAACCACCCAAATTTACAAATAGAAAACCAATATCAAGTTTGACGAAGTGACTACAAAATTTAGCAGAACTTTCAGTTTATGCTGAAGCCCTGCCCTGAGCTAGAAATAATAATTTCTAGCGCATTAGCATATTGATTTGGAATATTTAAAGGCATAAGAATTTGTTTTGTTATGCTACTGCACCTGATAGATCTCGTAAGGAGACGTCTATCAACGTGAGATTTCTATCTTACATGTGAAGGAATAAGTTGTCGCTTCTAAAAGGAACACTTTATAGCTGGGCTATGCCTATTATTGCAAAATTGTATATTAAGACTGCAAACTACATGATATTACAAATCAAAGTGACATGGTGGTTGGGACCCTGTATTGGTTCAGTCCAGGTTGAGGGAGGGCTGGTCAGCCCCCTTCGGGCCTAGGGTCCTAATTGGAGTGGGGCTCACTCCTAGTTATCTTAGCATATATATATTTGCTTTGTTGGTATTTGGGGTTTAGTTTTACTCTGTGATTTACTTTGGGACAGCCATCGACATCTCCTTTTCCCTTTCTAGGAATGTATTGGAGGGTTCTAAGTGACGCACTGATTGTATCTTGGTCTTCAGGTGGTGTGTATCCCCTTCTATCATTCCCCCAGTTTTTGTAGCATTGATTCACTTCACCCTCACCGGTTTCCCTTTGCTGCCACCTTACTGAATCCCTTCCTCCTTGCTGTCACCACCCAAAAACAGCCCTTCTATGACTATTTACAACTTTCTAGCCGCCTCTTTGCCACCACCTCGGAGCTGCAAATCTTAATCGGTGCCACCAACACCCTAGATCGAACGCTTGTTCCAGTGTTGTTTTGTTACAATTTCAAATTTCTCTGCTGTTTGTTGTAATTTCAAACTTTGAATTCAATTATAATATTTGTTTTTTCTTGGGTGTTTGTTAAATTTTGGTATTATTTGGTATCAGAATTAGCCCAACCTTAGTTTCATCATCAAGTAACATAATCTCATCAAACCATAACCAAATTTTGATCTAACCCTATTTTTCCCTTGTTGATTTTCAAAATCAACAACTCTAAATCAATCGCATACACTCTCTTTCACCCCCCAAACCTAAACCCTATACATGTCACTGAGTGGACAAGTGCTAGAAGCCGATCTGGAACTTACCATGGAAGAGATGTAACGGGAAATCCGTCGACTTCAACAAAGGTTTGCTGAAATTAAGGGACACGTGAAGAGATCACCGTCGCTCAATATAGCAAGGCTCAAAGAGGAGAGAGAAAGAATAATCGGAATCCCTTCCATAGGAATGATTCCATTAAAGGGCAGGATAGGCCACAACAATTTGAAATTTAGTGTCAGAGGAGTTCAAGAGATGGAGTGACTTTTGGAGGATATGAAGCCATGAGGGTAAAGGAAGATTTAATGGATTTCGATTGGAGAATGAATTTAGATGATTTCATTGAGTTGTTGTTTGTCGTTGAGAAGATTTTTGCGATAAGGAGGTACCGGTTGATAGGTTGGTGAAGCTTGTTACCATAAAATTGAAGAAAAGTGTCTCGTTGTGGTGGAAAAATCTGAATAGAGTGAAACAAAGAGAAGGTAAGAAAAATATCGCTACTTCAGAGAAGATGAAGAAGGAGATGCAAAGTATCTACCCCCACACTTTTGCTAGAACATGTTCTTGAGGCTACTGACACGCAAAAAATATATGCATATTTAAATCTATATTTTATACTCATTTTTGGTGATATTGCGCTTTTAAGGAGAGTATTTTTCATGTTTTATTGCAAGTTGTTGATTTTTAGGACTTGAAGCAAAAATGAAGCAAAAATAATGAAATTTAGAGTTAAAATAACATTTTTAAAGAAATACTCAGCGCCAACTGTGCAGACATACAAAATAAAGGCCGGACTATCCTTAGCGCCAATGGCGCCAGGAGTAGCGTCGATGGCGCCAGGAGCAGCGCCGACGACGCCATTTAACAGATAGTTCACGGGCCACTGGCGCCGAAGGCTCTAATGTCAGCGCAAGACCTGTTTCTAGAAGATTTGACGAATTTGGACGCTTTTTGAAGAGTTTTTCGATGCGCATATTTGAAAACTGACATTAGACTCTATTTAGAGCGGAAATTGATCAGAAATACCCCCTTCGACCGCTTTCCACTCTCTTCCACGCTATTCCTCATTCCCCACAACCACTTAGAGTCCATTAGTCATTTATTTCTTTAGAGTTTTGAGCTTTTGTGGTGAGTTCAAGTGTGAATTCTTCTCTAAGAGTGTTAGAGAGGGAGAGAAGTGCGAGATTTCTTCTTCTTATATCTTCTAGGAGAGGCTAAAGGGATTTGCTTTGATAAAGAGTTTCAGATAAGTGTTGTTTGTTTATTATTGTTGTATGAATTTTTTTTTGTATATAAAATGTGTGTTTTGCTGTAGCTTTCTCATAAAGTCCGAGTAGTTTACTTTATCTTTCTCCCTACTTTGAGATATGGTGAAATGAAGAGATAATTGGATTTGTCAATTTTAAAATATAAAATAAATTGTGATGGTTTTCAACTCCGTTCTTAGTTTACTTTTCAATCTGACCAATTGAATTGTTAAAATATGTTGTTAAACATATGATTCGAGAAATAGAGTATGAGTTCTACGATAAGAGTGAGAAACACATTTAATTCCATGAAATAGTATTTCATGGAATTGAGTGCAAATAAATAGGAAAATATACTTTGTTGGGTATAGAATTAGAGATTTTAAAGTGACAGAGTAAAATCCCCAATTCGGTCTTAGTGTTTAAGAACTAAAACGAGCGTTAGCCTTCAGGGGAAGGGAAGTGGGAGCTCTGGAGTGAGAGACAATATCCTCCCAGTATAACCATGGATTTCGGGACTAAACCTGAGATTAACAAATGATTTTCTATAAAACTGAATCAAGGTAGAGAATTAAAATTGTTTCTATTTGACACAATACATATTTAATCCATTTATCTCATCTTATTTTACCAAAAACTCATTGTAATGGGAAATATGTTTTTTCACATAAAACATAGTTTAATAGTTACTGTTTAAACTTTGCATTTTAGATTTGCTAGCAGTTAATAATTTAGTTTTGATAGTATCTCAAACAATTCGATATTAGTGACAGTAATTTCGTTTTATTTCTGTGAATTTCCTAGTTAATTTATCATTTCAAATTTAAATCTTCCTCGTGGGATCGATATTTGAGACTTAAATAGAAAATCTTATATTATTCGATAGCGATATGTATACTTACGTAGAATCCAAACATAAATTGTTTAAATTTCTTATTCATAAGATAACACATCAAGTTTTAGCATCGTTGTAAAGCGGAGTCAACTTTATAAGTTTTACACAACTATATTTTTCCGGATCAGCTACATCTCGTACATCAGGTGGAGTTGTGAGTAGAGGAGTTAACGACGTAGTTTGAGTTGTTCATACTGAAATGTGAGCTGAGGGAGCTAGTGGAGAACTCGATAGCTAGCTATTTGGGAGGCTTGAAGTCGACCATCACTCATATAGTTTAGCTGCAACCTTACTGGTCATCGAGTCATCTTCAAATATTGGCCCTAAAGGTGGAGAAACAACATAAGCAGATCAGGACCTTGTTGTCATTCAGACAATCACCCACAATAGAAGCCATACGAGTACACCTGAGGAAGGTGTGAAAACTATCTTGAAGGATGATAATGCTGATCATAATGAAAAGAAGCCCAGGAGGAACAATACACCCAACACAGTGCCCGCTAGGAAGTGTTTTGGATGTCATGGGTTTGTAGATATTGCCTCTAGTTGTCCTACTACTATAGTTGTCTCTTTCATTGAGCAGGGGCTATAGAAGAAGTGGACAATGGTATTGGAGACATAGGATGGTGAGAAGGTGCAGGAATACCAACTTCTAGCCGATAAGGACAAGATGCTTGTGATTTGACGATTTCTTCAAATTGAGTTTACGGGAGAGCAGCTGTGGTGTAATACATAAAGTTAAAAAAATAGTAATAATAATGATAATAAAAATTCGAATAGGCACTAAGATAAGCACGTATTTGACGGCGACTTGATTTTCGTATTACACCTTTCGAACCATCGAACGAGCACTTGAGTGAGAGAACAGAGAGATCAAGAGATACTTCTCGTGCATGCCCTAACCGATTGAAAGAAGAAGAATGAGGAGGAAGGGAACATGTGGCATTTCTGTCATGCCCTAGTTGAGTGAAGAAGTTGTAGGGAGGAGAAGGAGAAGGAGGAGGAGGAAAATTTTGATGCCAGAGCCGCGATCAAGAGGAGTAAGGGAGCCGCGAGACTGTCAAGCTGTGCGAAAGAGTGAGGCTTTGGACTGAGCCTAAATCGAAGAAGGCGAAGGAAGCTTCCGTGCGGAAAGAAGGGAAGTGCATATTAAGGCTATAAGATCAAAACTTATATGTAAATCATTCGAAAATGTCTTAAATTTTAAATGTATAAATTTGTTTTATTAAACAGGTTATGAGATTAACAATTAAAGTTTATAAATTTAAAACAGGCATGGAAAGTAGAAGGTTTTGTTGTGACAAAGTGAGCTGATTTCTGCACTTGCGAGTAAGGGCAACCTACCAAAAATTGTTTTAAGGTTAGGTTAAGTTTTAACTTCATATTTGTTTAATTTAAACAAATGTTATAAGTATTGATGTTAATTTAAACAAATGTTATAAGTATTGATGTTAACTTCTATAATCGAATAAATCTTATTTTGTATTATTGGGAGACAAATTATTGGTTTCATACACGATAACGAACAAAAGGTTAGAATTTCTTTTATGTTATAAGTTAAAGATTTATTTTAATTAATAGTTTGGTATTAATAATAATATTCTTAACTTAATCAGTCATTAAAAAAATTTATTCAAAGAATTAAGGCTTGAGATCATGGTTTTTGCAGGGAGAAAGGAATAAAAGGATAAGTGAGTGATTATTTTTTTTCATGCATTAAATTAATGTTATTTAAATGAATAATTGCTTTATTAAATATTTTAAAATAATTATTTTATTCATGTTGCATTCTGAAATGATATTACATAAGTTAGGAAAGTAATAGACATATGAAGATGCATTTTAAATGATTTTAAATCATATGAAATGAAATGTTCACATCAAAGGAAACGGTAAGATGTATATTCAGGTACAATTTTAGAGTACATTCGGATACAATTTTGAGGGTGCCTTCGGACACATTTTTTAGGATATCTTCGGGTATAACGGTAATTTTGTGATGACTATGAAAGCTGTTAAAATGATAAATACTTAAAATGAAATTGAAAGGAAGAAAATTAAAGTCAAAGTTCAAAGTTTTATAAAGGAATGATCTGCATTTTCTTTTGGTTATTCATGCATAGCATAAACATCGTAATTTAAGGCATATTAGATCATAATTATTCACTAAGCCATATTTAAGATTGCAATTAATATTTTCTTTCAGGAGAAGAAAAAAAATATGTTGATATGTCTGGTAGGAGAGATTTGATTTACAGGAGGAAGACTGCAGCTGATATGTACTAGATTATGTTGTGATTTTTGTCTTCTTATGTTTACTTCTATATAGAAACAATTTATATGTTGATTTGAGATTTTTGTATATAGATGATGTTGTTTCTTGATGTTTTAAATTTTATTGCATTTTGTGGATTAATGACTCTTTTATGTATGTTGGAAGTTTCTGAAATATTTTTGTGAAAAGTAAAATGAATTGTTAATACTGTTCGACCGCAGTTCCTATCTTAGTTAATTTTAAGCAGTTCCTATCTTAGTTAATTTTAAGCACCGGACTGAGTTGTGACAAGTAGCTTCGCCACATCTTTTATACTAATTGAACTGGGAAGGGAAATTTGTGCAACCTTATCATCGTTTAAGGTAGTAGTGAGAATGTGGTGTCTACATAGATGGTGGATAATTTAAGTCTCACTACTCAGATTCTCAGCTATATTTCCTGACTTAGTTGAAGAAGGGGAACATGGTTCGTATTGATAGGAGATGCCTTATATAGTTTTATATTCAGGAACAGTTACTTGACCAGGTTTGGTGTGATATTGTACTCATGGACGCCTTTCACATTCTTTGGGGGAGACCATGGCAGTTTGATCTCAAGACTCGGCATGAAGAGTTCAAGAACATTTACTCATTCATCAAGGATGAAAATCACATAGTTCTCTTATGTTCTGCAGAATTGAAAGTTAATAGGTGTTCTTGTCATGAGAGAGGTGCTAATGGGATCAATTTTGGTGATGTTATAGGGTAGTGAGACAGAAAAGCCAATATCAGATTTAGGACAGCCACTACATAGAGAGTTTCACGATATCATGACCGATAGTTTATTGTCGGCCTGCCACCGTTGGGGAGGTTCAACCTGCCTTGACTTCAGAGATGAATGAGCCAACTTTGACTACTTTTGGAGGACTCTGTGAAGTACACTTGGCACAAATTTCCAATTTAGTTTAGCAATGTACCCATAAATGGTTGGACATATAGATATGATTACTCACAATTCAGGAAACCTTCTCAGGTGTGAGGTGTTTTGTGGGATAGCACATCCAATAGTGGGATCCATGTGCTTCAGAGATGCAGCTGAAGGCCCTCTAATCCGACNATGGTTGGACATATAGATATGATTACTCACAATTCAGGAAACCTTCTCAGGTGTGAGGTGTTTTGTGGGATATCACATCCAATAGTGGGATCCATGTGCTTCAGAGATGCAACTGAAGGCCCTCTAATCCGAGGAGGTTACAACAACTCTGCCACCTTGAGCATGGCCGACCTGACACCATATAAATGAGTCAGAAGTTTCGATAGAAGAGGTCGAAGCTCCACCAACTCTTGTTGACTTATGCGGGGGCTAGGACCTAGACTGACTTTGTTTAGGTTGAGGGAGGGTTGTTCAAACCTCGCTGGACCTAGGGTTGTCGCCCAATTGGAGTGGGATCTACTCTTAGTTATCTAGGAATATATATTTGCTTTGTTGGTGTTTAGTGTTTAGTTTTTTTTTTTGGGACAGCCGTCGGGGTTTCTTTTCCCTTTCTAGGTTTGTATCTAGGGTTCCAAGTGTTGTTCTGGTTGTATCTTGGTCTCCACGTGGTGTGTATCTCCTTCTACTCTTCCCCCAGTCTCTTCCACATTGATTCCTTTCTCCTTCACTACTTTCCCCTTGCTTTGACCTTGCCGATCCCCTTTCTTCTTGTTGTCGCCGGACAAAACAGCTTGCTAGCTGCCCCTTTGCCACATCCTTGGAGGTTCAAAGCCTAACTGCCACACCTACACCCTAGATCCTCATTCTAGTGTTGTGTTGTTTTTTTGTTTCAATTTCAGATCTCCCTTATGTTGGTTGTAATTTCAGATTTTGAATTCGGTAATAACATTTTTTTTCCTTTGGGTGTTTGAAAAATTCCGGTATCATGAAGTTTCATATATGAAATTGGCTCAGTGATACAATATCATTGTTACCATGATTTTGCTATTTTCCTATATAGGGATTGATAAAACATCACCTTAGATTTCTTAAATGAAAGACTGGATTTGATGAGTTAGCCTTGTTTAGTAGTTGAGCAATTTTAGTTGCTTCAGGGTTCGCTCTTTGTTTCTTTTTANATCTCCCTTATGTTGGTTGTAATTTCAGATTTTGAATTCGGTAATAACATTTTTTTTCCTTTGGGTGTTTGATAAATTCCGGTATCATGAAGTTTCATATATGAAATTGGCTCAGTGATACAATATCATTGTTGCCATGATTTTGCTATTTTCCTATATAGGGATTGATAAAACATCACCTTAGATTTCTTAAATGAAAAACTGGATTTGATGAGTTAGCCTTGTTTAGTAGTTGAGCAATTTTAGTTGCTTCAGGGTTGACTCTTTGTTTATTTTTATTTTTTGGGGATAGGGTCTTCTTTACTTGCCATGAAGCCAGATTATTTCCATGGTTTGCAGTTATTTCCATTCATTTGAGCTTAGTACCAGATACTCAAATTATGTAAGGAGGGTGTGGGCTGAATCATTTTTTCTTTCGCAGAAAAAAACAATGCAGATGATGTACGAGACTATTTATAGAGCTCTAAAGGAAGTTGGGCTTGAAGATACTTATGAACCACAAGATTATTTGAATTTTTTCTGCCTTGGCAATCGTGAGGCTGTTGATGTAAATAATTCACAAATTGAAAGTCCGGCTACTGCCAACACGCCTAGTGTGAGTGTTAATCCCTTAAATGCAGCTACTTTTTGAAACATATTCTGGTAAAATTTTAAAAATTATTGTTGCTTATTCCTGCAAAAGCGTTTTTTTTCTCTTGCAGATAACATCATTAGCTCTTTTTACAGTCATCTATTTTGAGGTGAACTAGCATGTTCGTATATATGTATTAAAACTATTAACGAGTATTCTATTCAAAGTGAAGTGTTTCTTTTCCTACTTTTGAGACAAAACTAAAATTATTTCAAATCACATGCATACTTTTTTTTTTCTTGGTTTAATAATTTAGTTAAAAACATTTCTTTAACTACTTGCAGCTTATCTGTTAATTATATTTCATTAACCTTTAACTTTCTTTAATTGATGCCAAATCCAATGCAATAAGTGGTTTAGTGTAATTTGCTTGAATCAATTAATTTGCCTAAATTACCTATGTCCCATAGTCGTCCCTTTGATAATTAGTGGTNGTATAAATAGGGCTTAATAGGATTAGGGTTAGATTATGATGAGATCGCGTCTTGAATCTTAGGGTTTGAATTCGGGAGAGATCGTCTACCTCTCAATTAGTAGATGTTAGGCATAGGGATTGTGGAGAGTTGATCTACCTTTCTAATTGTAGATCATCCATTGTATCTTGTTTGTTTTCTTGGAGATTAATCAAATTAGTACTAACTTTTGGCCTCACTTATTTCTTGCAAATTGTTTGCTGATTTTGCCTCAAATTCATATCAAATTGGTATAAAATCAATCGATCTCTGGGAAAGAAACAACAAGATCATGTACAGGTTTAGAACAGAGAAGCGAACGACAGGATATGGCATTCCTTAGTAGCAATCCAAGAAGCCAACGACGGGATCTAGAGTAGACTAGTGACCGAACCTTGCAATCTGTGAAGCTGACAACTGGATTATTGCTTTCCTATCGCGATTCGAACTAGCTTGGAGCCGACGGGATCACGATTTTACATAATTGGAAAGTAAATGATGTTCGCCTCGTACAGAGCAAAATATATGCAATTTGGGATCATAGGGCTTACAAACAATGGGATCGCATCAGACAAATGATATGATCACGTCGTACAGAGCAATACAATCGCTTGATTCGACCTAGGGAAGCAAACGAAGGGATCTCGTCGTACAGTGAACAATCCATGTGATACAACTGTGATTAGAGCTAGTTGGGAAGCCAACAAGCGTACATAGTCTGCTTTCGTGATTGAAAATTTTTTTGGGAGTAATGACAGCCAAAAATGTACATATTATAAAGGAGAAATTAGACAGAGAGTTGAGCCATAAACATTTTTCAGGCATGGAGGGGCGGTTCTCATCCATGGGGGGAGATTCATGGCTTTGGAAGAAATAATGAAGAAAATCATAGAGTTTCATGCAAACCAATCATTGCCTGCCGCGGGATCGATCGATGGCGTTGGGACAGACGCAAGCAACAACAATCTTAAGGATTTCTATGGCATTCGGGTAGTGTTGTTGCCTTAAGGAAAATCTGGAGCCATGATATGAAGCAAAGGAATCAGGAATCTACTCGAGAGGCAATACTCGGAAGGAATGACACGACATACAGACTATTGGAATAAACAGAAGCAGCCGTGATTGAGTGAAGGAGTTAGGACCTGACTCAAGTGATAGCAATTGGAAGAAATAACGCGATATCCAAACGGTTGGAGCAAACAGAAGCAGAGAAAGGATTGAGTGGAGTAGGGAGCGGATTTGAGTGCCAGCATTTGAAGGGAAAGGTACGTCATATGGAGGTTTAGAACGAGTGGCGGCAGGCGGAACAGGGCATCATGTGATTCGGCATTGAAGAAGATTTCTTCAAAGAATTTTGGCCTATTGGGTGGGACACCGGTGGAGGACTGCATCCAACTGCGCTGGTGCCTTTTGTTGTGGCAGCCTTATGGATGGAAGGCAATTCAAGATTAATGATGTGACCGAGACAGGTGAAGAGTAGGGGAGTTTGCATGGAACTGATTTTGACACTGCAAAGTTTTCAGGAGGGAGACAAGATGGTTGTGCTTCACATGACCCTCGTTTGTGGAAAACCTAGAGGTTAGCAGATCCATCAAAGGCGATGGCTATATTGGAGTGGCCGTTGAAGATTTTCTAAGTCTTACAGTATACTACAGAAAGTTCGTGAAAGGTTGTAATTCGTTAGTGTGGTTGTTGATAGAGAAGTTGAAGGAAAACTTTAAGTGGGCAAAAGTGGTGACCTGGTCTTTTGAGAAGTTAAAGAAGGCCATGATGACTATACTAGTGCTGGTGCTCCTTGATTTCAACCAATCTTTCATTTTTGAGATGGATGCTTCAGGCTAGGGATTAAGCTTAGTTTTCAGGCAGTGTTAACGATCTATTACTTATTTCAATCAAGTGTTGATGGCGAAAGCTAGACTCAAGTTAGTTTATGAGTGGGAGCTACACGACTTGATCCAGCAGTAGTTTTTTTTTTTTTCACCTTGAGAATCAAGTCTTTTTGAGATGAGAGTAATGCTAAGCTGGCGCCTAAAGGCAATTTAGTTATTTTATATATATTATTATTTGGCATAATTAAAGCTTAATAAATTTAGGGTTAGATTATGATGAGATTATTGTATTGAAACTCAGGGTTAGGATTTGGAAGAGATCGTCTACCTGCTAGGTCTAGCGATTGTGGATAGTCGATGTACCTCTCAAATTATGGATCACCAATTGTATCTTGTTTGTTTGCTTGAAGATTAATCAAATTAGGACTAATTTGGATTTTCACACTTATTCAATTTGTTTGCTGATTTTGGCTCTGATTAGTATCACATGCCTAATTATTATCAAATTGCATTAGGTTAATGATAGTGTGTAGTAAGTTGGCAATTAATGCTTAGTCCCTAATTTATTTTGAGAAACTTAAGTTCAAGTTGCTATCTCTTTGGGTGACATAGAGCAATGCTACAGGAAGTACTATTAATCACTTCCCTTTCCCGTACTAGTTATGATAGGTATGTATAGGGGCACGCTAAGTAGTTCAGCAGCTAATGAAATTTCTACTAGAAACTAATCAACTGTGATTTTAATTAATTTTAATTTTAAAAAATGCAACTAATGTTTAATTAATCATGATTTTCCTGCAACTAGTTATAATTAATTACTAATAAATATGATTAGTGGCTAAAATATTGCAATCTTGCGATTAGAAACTGATGATTAGATAATTAACTCTACTTTGTTGGCAATTCTGATGTATTTCAAATTTCTCAAGCGAAACTGTTGCAATATTTGTTAACCTTGTGAGCTTGCCAAGCTGCTTGGAGTTTTTGAGCAACATAGATTGCGATAAGAAACTGATTAGATAATTTACTTTACTTTTTTCAGCCATAAGACATTTCAATTTTCTTGAATAAGGTGTTGCAATATTTGTAAACCTCATTGATTTGGTTCTAGGGCTCCTAGAAGGTGTGAAAGAACACAAGAAAGTGGTAGGTATGTTGTTGGATAGATAAGCGGAGTGGGAGGAATAATGTCGGTTGAAATCCAGCCTGAACGGTGGGATGACAGCGAATTGGAAGCAGAAAACGGCTATTTATTGTTGTCAAACGGCAGAAGGCAGCAAATGGATGACGAAAGAAGCCTCCAAATGTTCGAGAGAAATCACTACTTTGATCCTATTAAGCTATACACACACATCCTGAAAGAAATCTAAAGATACAACACCCCAATAAGGAAAACATCTCCAAATATTATAAACAAAATCAAAAGTCGCTCAAACTAGAAAATAAAAAGATAGACGTAAGTCCCTCATAGAAAAAAGCTTATTAGAAATTGGAAATTAGAAAAAAAAAATAGAAAAGGAAAACACTATGTTGGAATTTATTCAGGATTTCATAATGTGTGGGAGGTCAGTCGCGATCACAAACGGTTCCGCGATCTTCCGGATCGTTTTTGCGTGGTTTCAATGTCTGCTTCATTCTCCTCGATTAGGAGAGTATTTGCCTTATTCTTTGGCGGTTTCTGGAGCGAATCTACCCCCATCATAATAAAGTTTTCATCTTGTTGTGTCTGTTGCAGTCTCACTATAAAATCAATGTTCACGTCCACTCAAGTTAACTTTGAATCCTTTCAATGTATGTCCTATAGAATAAATATTCATTTTTTTTTTGCCATAAGCAAGTTGGAACTGCACATAAACAGGTATTTTTACGAACCAAATCTCGAGTCATTAGATCTATAATCCGCATCTTCCACTCATACTCTGCTGGGCTTATCGGATAAACAAGTTTATTTAGAGGAATCGACTCTGGAATGAAGTCTATGATAGGCTGGACCTGTTTCATTGATAACCATTGATATCTGGTATTTCCTTCAACAGGGTTTATCCCTATCCAAGTGTGGCTTCTCAGATTCACTATTTTTTAGGACAATCAATGTTAAGCTCGTTGTGTATTGGGCTTAATTTGAATCACTAACATCTCTCTTGTTGGTTGTAGATTGAAACTCTTCTTTGATGTCTTCCTTTCACTCCCGTGTCACTGTTTATTTTTTCATTTGTTTTTTGCTCAGTGAATGAGGTCACCCTCCTATTTGGGTAATCAATGTAACTTTCCCAAAATTGTGTTGCATGAAGCACTTATGGGTTGTGATAGAGCTGGGAGTGCTGGTGCTAGTAGGCTCCACCTTTTTTCCATTCTGGATTTATTCTTCTTGGGAGGGATTGGTTTCAATGCTCCACCGAGTGTACTCTTGTTGCCTAATTCTAGGGTTGAATTATGTTTAGAATCCAATGTAGACCTCCATAATTCAAGTTTTTTCTGGGCTTTTTCTCTCGTCTTATCCACGAGAAGGATATCATCAGCAAAAAGCATACATCAAGGTACATTCTCCTGTAAATGTCCAATAAGACAATTCTTAACTAAAGCAAAAAGATATGGGCTTAAAGTCGATCCCTGATGTAATCCAATAGAAATAGGAAAATATTTGGTCAATCCTCCTTCAGTTCGAACACAAGTAACAACTCTAGTATACATATCTTTAATGACTTGAATATAAGTCATATCAACATAACACTGTAACAACTCTAGTATACATATCTTTAATGACTTGAATATAAGTCATATCAACACCTTTCTTTTCAAGAATGCTCCAAAGAACATCTCTTGGAACCTTATCGTAAGCTTTTTATAAATCAATAAAAATAAAATGTAGATCATCCTTATTATCTCTAAACTTCTCCATCAAACCTCTCAATAAATGTATAGCTTCTATGGTAGACCTGCCCGACAAAAAAGCAAATTGATTATGAGAAATCTTTGTAATACGTCTTAACCTATGTTCAATTACCCTCTCCCATAATATTAAAGTATGACACATTAACTTAATTCTTCTATAATTGCACACTCTTGTGCTTCCCCTTTATTCTTAAAAATGAGGACCAAAATACTCTTCCTCCACTCCTCAAGCTTCTTTTTAGCTTTTAAAATAATATTAAAGAGTTTAGTAAGTCAAGAAACTCTCAAATCTCCTAAATATTTCCACACTTCAATTGGGATACATCAGGTCCTACAGACTTTCTACCCTTTGTTTTCTTTAAAACCTCCTCAACTTTCTTTTTACTAATGCGATGGTAAAAATGAAATGTTTTATTATTATTAACGATATGAAGATCACTAAGGTAGATCGTAATTTAAAAAATTTCATTAAAAAGTTTATCAAAATAACTCACCCACCTATGTTGAATTTCATTCTCTGTTTAAAGCACATTCTGATTTTCATCTTTAATACACTTTATTTGGGTTAAATCTTTACTTTTCTTTTCTCTTAGTTTGGCTAGTTTATACATATATTTTTTCACCCTCCTTAGTAACTAATTTATCATAAAAATCACTAAAAGTAGAATTTTTAGCGTCACAGATTTTCTTTTACACTCCCTGCAAGCCGTTTGATATTTTCCCCAGTTTTCTAAACTTTTACAATTAAACCAATTTTTATAGCATAACTTTTTATATTTTATTTTTTTTTGTATATTATTATTCCACCACCTTATATTTTTATTTATAGAAACNTAGAATTTTTAGCGTCACAGATTTTCTTTTACACTCCCTGCAAGCCGTTTGATATTTTCCCCAGTTTTCTAAGCTTTTACATATAAACTAATTTTTATAGCATAAATTTTTATATTTTATCTTTTTTTGCATATTATTATTTCACCACCATCTATTTTTATTTATAGAAACTTTTTATTTTTGATTATTCTCAACTACAACTTTTGCTACTTGTTTATTAGTATTTATTATTCATCCCACATAACATTTGTTTCTTCATAAACATCTCAAATTTTGAGATTTTGAATTTTACTCATAAAAATAATTTTTTTTGTCTTTTAGGTTTCTCCATCTAATTTTATGTGATGAATCCTAACTTTTTTTTTATTTTACAACTCATCTTAAAATCTAAAACTAATAATCGATGTTGGGTACTTAAATCCTCACTTGGAATAATCTTGCAATCTTTAGAATCTCGACGGTCTCTTCTTCTCATAAGAAAATAATTAATTTATGTTTTATTACATTCATTTTTATAAATAATCAGAAGCTCATCTCTTTTCTTGAATAAGATATTAGTAATAATAAATTCATATGCTAAAGCAAAATCTAAAATGACTCTACCTTCTTCATTCGTCACTTTAAAACCGTAGTCACCATGAATATTTTTTGAAATCTTCTACCACTCTATCGATAGGGCTGCCAAAAAAACTCGTTTGCGAACTGATCGTGTTCAGATTGTTAAGTAGCTCGTGTTTGGCTTGTTCGTTAAGTAAACTAGTCGAACTCGANATAAAATCATATGCTAAAGCAAAATCTAAAATAACTCTACATTCTTCATTCGTCACTTCAAAACCGTAGCCAACATGAATATTTTTGAAATCTTCTACCACTCTATCGATAGGGCTGCTAAAAAAGCTAGTTGTTTGTGAACTGATCTTGTTCGGATCGTTAAGTAGCTCGTGTTTGGCTTGTTTGTTATATAAACTAGTCGAACTCAAACAACTCTTTGTTCGCATGTGTTCGGTTCGTTTTAGCTTGAAATAAAAAATATATATATATAATTATTTATATAATAATATAACATATATTATTTATATAATAATATATTATATATATTTATATTTAAGTTTATATCGTAACAACTCGTGCGGTAATGTGGTTATGTCTTTTTTTGCATACATTTAGTCCAGACTCGAATCCAACACTATACATCTATTTTTTTCAATTTAATTTTAACGAGCAAATTTCGAGCCGAACACGAACACGAATGNAATTATTTATATAATAATATAACATATATTATTTATATAATAATATATTATATATATTTATATTTAAGTTTACATCGTAACAGCTCGTGCGGTAATGTGGTTATATGTCTTTTTTTGCATACATTTGGTTCAGGTTCGAATCCAACACTATACATCTATTTTTTTCAATTTAATTTTAACGAGTCAATTTCGAGCCGAACACGAACACGAATATTTAAATCGAGTCGAACATGAACACACTGTTCATGAACCGATTTCGAACGAGTCGAACACGAGCCAAGCCTGAGTTCACTCAAGTTCGGCTCGTTTACAGTCCTATCTACCGACATGTTCATTTAAATCTCCTCCAATAAAATTTTTTTCTTCAAGTGATATCATTTGTATTAAGTCTTCTAAGTCATTCGAAAATTTAACTTTAGTTCCTATATCTAGACCTACTTGAGGGGCATAAGCACTTGTAAAATTAAAAATCTTAGTATCAATAATCTATTTAGCCCTCATAGAAAAATATTAATTAGAAATAGGAAATCAGAAAAAAAAAACGGAGAAGTAAAAAAATATGTTGGAATTTATCTCGGATTTCATAATGTGTGGGAGGTCTGCTGTGATCGCGGGTGGTTCTGCGGTCTTGCAGTTCTGCGATCTTGCGGATCACGATCAGGTGGTTTCAGCTTCTGCGTTACTTGTGATTTAGTCCAAGGTGATTGGAGTTATTGGGCGAGGAACTTGCCTGGACTTGCACAGAACTTCGAAGTCTAGTCATGTTTAAAATTTATATAAAGAATTCAATTTATTTATAATTTACAAAAATGCTCATTATACTCATAAAATCCTATCTGCTTTGAACTGCTAGCTATACCTTATTAACTCGGTTATCACTTTCTTTGAAGCATAATTATGTGAAATTACATAATTTTATAATTATGTCGAGTCTCATTTGAAATAAAACTTAATTTTGTATTTAAAAACATTCAATTATTTGTTTATAACTTTCCAGCAACTAAAAGCTAATATGTTGAAATTGAGGTAATTCAAAGGTTATATTTAGGTTTAATTTTAATTTTAACTTCTTAGGTGCTAAATAGATATATAGTTGGTTCAAAAGGTGCCAATATCGGTTATATCAATCTCGTATATTGCTAACAATTTTACCATTTTAGAATATATTATTTTTAAAATTGCCTTTTCTCTAGTCTATCAGCTGCATTAGTTATATTGTAAGTTTCTTTTTTCTTTTTATATGAAGTTCCAGTTGTTTTCAGCTTATATATGCTATAAACTATTTTTTCTGTATTATTTTTCAAGTTAATTNTTATATTGTAAGTTTCTTTTTTCTTTTTATATGAAGTTCCAGTTGTTTTCAGCTTATATATGCTATAAACTAGTTTTTCTGTATTATTTTTCAATTTAATTCTATAACTTCTAAAAAGTTGCTAATCCTCCTTGTTAGTTCGGACGGGGGCACTAAGCAAAAGCAATTTATTGTGTAACTAAGCAAAAGCAATTTATTGTGTAACCGAGCAAGGTTGTATTATTTTATTTAGCTTACAAGAAATGGCTCAACTTAATGAGATCCAATCTTTTCTAAATTAGAAGATTTACATGCATACCACTAAGTTCCTATGTACTTACATATCTAATGCTTAAAAGTTAATTTATACATACATGCCATTTTAGCTATGTATGAAGGGATGTATTTCACTTTTTAGATGTTAAAATGGTGATATTTTTTGTGTGATGTGAAATTTTTTTGTGGCATAAATATAAAAAATAAATTTTAGGTGTTAGATANCTATACTTTATTAACTCGGTTATCACTTTCTTTGAAGCATAATTATGTGAAATTACATAATTTTATAATTATTTCGCGTTTCATTTGAAATAAAACTTAATTTTGTATTTAAAAGCATTCAATTATTTGTTTATAACTTTCCAGCAACTAAAAACTAATAAGTTGAAATTGAGGTAATTCAAAGGTTATATTTAGGTTTAATTTTAATTTTACGTTAACTTCTTAGGTGCTAAATAGATATATAGTTGGTTCAAAAGGTGCCAATATCGGTTATATCAATCTCGTATATTGCTAACAATTTTACCATTTTAAAATATATTATTTTTAAAATTGCCTTTTCTCTAGTCTATCAGCTCCATTAGTTATATTGCAAGTTTCTTTTTTCTTCTTATCTGAAGTTCCAGTTGTTTTCAGCTTATATAAGCTATAAACTAGTTTTTTTGTATTATTTTTCAAGTTAATTCTATAACTTCTAACAAGTTGCTAATCCTCCTTGTTTGTTCGGACGGGCACTAAGCAAAAGCAATTTATTGTGTAACCGAGCAAGGTTGTATTATTTTATTTAGCTTACAAGAAATGGCTCAACTTAATGAAGTCCAATCTTTTCTAATTAGAAGATTTACATACATACCACTAAGTTCCTATGTATTTACATATCTAACGCTTAAAATTTAATATATACATACATACCATTTTAGCTATGTATGAAGGGATGTATTTCACTTTTTAGAAGTTAAAATGGTGACATTTTTTGTGTGATGTGAAATTTTTTTGTGGCATAAATATAAAAAATTAAGTTTAGGTGTTAGATATCTAAATACATAGGAATTGTTGGCATGTATGTAAATGCATCGTCTTTTGCCACAAAATGCTTAAATAGCATTTGAGTGAAATTGTGTTAAATCTTGTTAAGTGGTATTGTTGTTGGGGTGAGGGTGAATGCTTAACTAGTCACGTAATTTCATGACTTTGTTCAGAGAAAGGTGGATTGGTGCAATTTATAGCATAAAGTAAGAAATAAGAGAAAACCATTAGTCCCTTAACAAATATACATCTTTGATATTTCACCAGGCACTTGCCAAGAAGAATAGACGGTTCATGATCTATGTACACTCCAAAGGCATGATCGTCGATGATGAGTATGTGATTATTGGCTCGGCAAACATTAATCAGAGGTCTCTAGAAGGTACTAGAGATACTGAAATTGCAATGGGTGCTTATCAACCCCAACATACTTGGGCAAGAAAGGCCTCTGGACCAACTGGTCAGGTAATATTAACAACTCTATGCTGCAAAGAGCTTTTACATTAATATTTGGAGGTATTATTCTGCTTCAAAGGTTTATCATTCAAAATTGGGTCTTGTCTAAGATGTAAATCATTTTTGCTCTATTTTGCTAAAGCAATAAAATTTTGAATAGAAGGGACATTTACATGCAAGCCACCCAATTCTTATATATTTACATATCTAACAGCTAAACTTTACTTTTTACATTTATATCACCCTAATCTTTCATATCACATCAAAATAAAATATACGACTAGCCAAATCTTTCATATCACATTAAAAATACTCTATTTTGACTTGTAAAATGTGAAATATATCATGTGTATTTATGACATGTATGTAAAAAAATAAAGTTTAGCTGTTAGACCTGTAAATACATTGGAACTGAGTGGTATGTTTGTAAATCTTCCTAAAAGGCTAATCACAGTTTCAAATTCAAAATTCAGCTAAAACTTATGTGAATTTAATTGCATTTCGACCTACTTTGCATCTGAATGCAACACACTGAAGAGGAGGTAATCTTTAAATCGAGTTCTTTTCTTTCATTTTGGTTGTATTCCAATGTCTGAACTTTGATAATGAAAGGAAAAGGATTTGGAATTCTGAAATAATTGCTGTAGGCTCTTGATCAAAAGCCAGAGACAGCCTGAGATTCTTCAATCATCATTTATCCAGTTCCAAAAGTTCTTTATGTTTCAATTGCTGTCATATTAGTATCCGAAGGACGGAAGTCTTTGCTTCAGCTGTCGGTTTATTTGTTTCTTTTTAAGATTTATGTTTGTTTTTTTATTTGTTTATTGAGTGTGTGATGTGCTTACTAAATTAGGAGTATATATATAGTATTCTGTAAGGGTCATGTCTATAATGGAGGGATTGTAAATGAATAAAATAATAATACATTGTTTGCATATGCTACTAGCTTACCGCTCCCTNCTATAATGGAGGGATTGTAAATGAATAAAATAATAATACATTGTTTGCATATGCTACTAGCTTACCGCTCCCACTGGGCATGACCTGTTACATGTTGTTACGTGTGAATAATAACATTGTCTATAGGCCCGAGTCTGTAATTTTTAGATTTTCCCTTTGTAATTTTTAAAGTCTAGGTAGTCATGATACTCGATTTTCTTTCCAGTAAAATGATTGAAATTATCTCCACCTTGGGCAGATTTATGGATATAGAATGTCTTTATGGGCGGAGCACACCGGAACCCTAGAGGAGTGCTTCACCAGGCCGGAGACTCTCGAATGCACGAGACGCATCCGCTCAATTGGCCTGATGAATTGGAGACAATTTGTGGCCGAGGAGATAACTGAAATGAACGGCCATCTCCTGAAGTATCCCGTAGATGTTGATAGAAAGGGCAAGGTCAAGCCCCTTCGTGGATGTGAAACATTCCCCGATGTTGGCGGAAACATTTGTGGATCCTTCCTTGCAATTCAAGAAAATCTTACAATTTGATCAAGGGACTGTATAACAAGTTTGATGGAGATAATGGGTAGGAAATGTAATTTATCCATTCTTTTCCCAAGTAATGTGGCCACATGGGATGTAAATTTTGTTTTTGGGAATTGTTTGTGGATTTACAATATACGAATAATGGTGGTATGTAAATGCATGTGAGGTGGTGAGTTTGTTATAGCATCAGTTACATTTGTAAAGGAGGTTTAATATATTGCTGAATATTTTTTTGTCGATGTAGTTTTTGTTATGATGGGAGTAATAGCAAATTTTTTTCAAAGCTGCATGAGTTGTGCATTGTGTTTGTTTGTCTGAATTTTTTTTTTCCTTGGGAAATTGACTGTTGGAAGTAAATTATAGACGAAAATGTTGATTTTTAATGAGCTGGTGGGCATCTGCTTATTTGTTCATTTTGTTGGTCAATTTTCACACTTTTTTTCTAGCAATGCTGTGCAACCTTTCAGGGAATTTGATTAGTAATATTCTTTTTGCTATATTTGCTCTTAATTAATCTCAAATTTGGCATTCATATATATTTTTTTTATAAGATGATGATTATATATATATATATATATATATATTTTGAAGTGGATTAAAGGTGTTTAAATGTCATCTCAGGATCAATTATTGTTAATGATTAATCACTCAACCATTTACTTAATTTCCTATATTTTGTTCTTTAAGAAATTCCATAGATTCTTAAATTGATATTATTTGAAAATATCTGTCACTAACCTCGAATATCTTTAAAATCATTTTTGTGGATTTAGCCAACTAAATGTTCCTAAATTTTTATCCTTTGATGATAACTTTAAGGTATTTCATTAAGGAATCATTAAAAATTATATCATTTAAGTTCTACTAAATTCCCTTCTAATTTATTTTATCTTGAATTTTACAACCTCAAACTTCTTCTCATCAGGATCTTTTTTTTATTGTTTTTTTTTTCTTTTTCTCTTTCTTTTTTTTCTTTTTCTCCTAAAAGTTAATACATCTGGTTGGCAATATTTTTTTTCTCTACTTTTAACTATTATGTAGGGTAGTGCTCCTTCAGCTTCACTTTATCAATCACTCAATGGCTAGGGAAATGCCAACTTGGAGCTAATCAGAAAGCCCCTGGATGTGTTCTTTAGGGACTACCATCTTATCCATCTCCACTTTCAACTCCATCTCCAAGACCCTAATGGTCTCATCTTGCTTTGCCCCCTCTTGTTTCCACATCTCATGGGAGAGCTTAATGTTACTCCCAAATGAGCTCTTAGGGGTGGTGGGCAGCCCATAACTTAAATACTGCTTTTCGATCCTACACATAGCCAATGTGGGAATTTTTGTCTGTGACATTTTCCTCCATTCAATCACGTGACGCCCTTGTCACGAGTCTACTCCACCGAGGGTCCCATTGGACCATGGAGAGTCCACACACCTGACAGATAGTAATTGGCTCTGATACCACTTGTCACCTCCTAAAAGAGCTCTTTTGGGGGTGATGGACAGCCCAGAACTTAAATACTGTTTTTCAGCCATATATCTAGACGATGTGAAACTTTTTATCTATGACATTAAGCTGTCATTTGGCCTTGATGATATTAGCTCCACATCCAACTTCTTGGTGACGGCCTAAGAAACTCCCTTCACCACCAGGGCCTATTTGTCCTCTAAGTGACGTAAAGCCTTATTTTGATGGTGAGAGGCCAACCATGCCATGATATAGAAATGGTTTGCGAGTTGGCTCCTATCGGGCTTTAATTGCTTGAGTCGAAGGTATAAGATCTAATCTCCTCTGCTAGATAGGGAGGGTAGTCAAATTATTATAAATTTAATAAAAATAAAAAAAATATGGGCTGAGAGCTTATGCTGATCTTTGATATTTGAGTGACAGTTTGAAAAATAGATGAAAGAGTGTATTTGCTTTGAAATTAGCAATGAACAAAATAAACTTTTTTTTATATTTTTTTTTCCCGTCTGCAGATGTATAAATAAATGATAAACTATATAGAGGGGGNTGAAGCTTTCTTCTCCTTTTATTAACGTCGGCTGCGGAAGTTACGGATGGGGCCGGGTTGGATGCTTGGGTGGGGATTTTGAGAGTTCCGTTGACATTGGTTGCGATTGCCGGAACGGTTCCTGTACCCGTAGCGGCGATGATGGCCGGCTCAGCGTGCTGTAAGAGCCACCGGATGGTATCTCCGTCGGATTTGTGGCCGAGTTCACGGGTGAGCTGGAAGATCCTGGCGGCGCAGGTCGCCGGAATCCGGATCCTCCTTCCCCTGCCTTCCACCTTGGTGTGCCGGTCTTTGGTCCGGCGAAGAGGGTGGGGGATGATCGGAAGGGGAGCAATGGTGTCTAGGGACTCTGGTTTCGGCATTATTAGCCGATTTCGAATGGATGAAGCAGAGGAAAAGGCTGCGTCTTGGCCACCGGCGGTGGTTTCTCCGGCGTCGGAGATCCATGTGGGGGCATCTTCCTTGTTGGGGGTCTGGAAGTCCATCTCAAAGGCGAGCTTCCTGCTCGCCTCTGCTAAAAAGCTCCTGCCTTTCTACTTTCAGATAAAAATATGGGCCCTGTGGGGCACGGGGAAGAAGGAAGGAAAGCACGTAGCTGAGCCACGGGTGGAGCCATGGGGCTTGTAGATTTGACGGTTTTATTTCTAATGAAGATTGACCGTGAATCACAAATTTACATACATACCCAGTAAATTGTAAAGTAATTACATATCTAAACTTCAAAATTTTACATTTATGCCAGCTTATTTATTCATGAAAATGTGTATTTCGCTTTTATTTATTTATTTAGTTAAAATAGGGATTTTTTTTTTAATTTGAGATGGATAATTTGGTTGGTATAAATGTAAATGCTAAAATTTAGGTGTTAGATATGTAAATACATAGGAATTGGNAGCTCCTGCCTTTCTACTTTCAGATAAAAATATGGGCCCTGTGGGGCACGGGGAAGAAGGAAGGAAAGCACGGAGCTGAGCCACGGGTGGAGCCATGGGGCTTGTAGATTTGACGGTTTTATTTCCAATGAAGATTGACCGTGAATCACAAATTTACATACATACCCAGTAAATTGCTAAGTAATTACATATCTAAACTTCAAAATTTACATTTATGCCAGCTTATTTATTCATGAATAGGTGTATTTCGCTTTTATTTATTTATTTAGTTAAAATAGGGATATTAGATGGATAATTTGGTTGGTATAAATGTAAATGCTAAAGTTTAGGTGTTAGATGTGTAAATACATAGGAATTGGGGTGGTTTGGATGTAAATGGCCCCTTGAAATATCGCTCCATGACCTTGGCATGGTTTCTAGAAGAAACTCATGTTAATTAATAGTGCAATATTACGGGTGCCAAAATAATATATACAAAATAATAATAATAGTAATTTGAACTTTGAAAGAAATTTTTTTGATTGGTATATTCACGAGGTGTAGTTTCAACATAACTTTTTTATATTTATATGTATTATAAACTTATGAATGGATTGGAAAAACATGAATCTCAATGCAAGGGTAAGCAACACGACAGATAAGGTTGGTCCCGAACGTAGAGTGAGCCAAGATCAGTCATCGGGACTAAGTTGGGTTACTCACGAAATTGATGCCCGAGTTAGGAGATCGGCTTAGAATCCCGAATTGTCTAATAAAATGACGAACCAACTAAATTAAAGCGAAGACCAGTCGGATGAAGAACTATATACCACTTAGCTGGGGAAGAAGGTGAATCTGGGTTTACAAGAAATCATAAATAAGGTCGACCAGGAAGCTCTCATATCACCCGCTTGCGATTTGGGAGACGAACAAACAAAGGCGAGTCAGCAAGTAAGGGGTTGTCTCCGTCAGCAAATATTTATTTAAAATATTGTTCCTCATTCTAATTGAATGAACTGATCTGCGATTCAGTTTTAAAATGATGAATAAATCATAACTTAAATTCATGATTTTAAAAGCATAAAAAAAGAGTGTCATTTATGAGCATACCACCTAATTCCGTTACACTTATATATCTACGCCCTAAATTTTATTTTTTACATTTATACCATTCAAATCTTTTATATTACAAAAAAAAATTTTACCGCTCTAATTTTTGAAAAATTAAATATATATTTTCATGTACCAGTAAATGATATATATATATATATATATATATATATATATATATATATATATATGTGAAAAATATGATTTTAAGTATTAGATATGTAAATAAATAGGTATTGAGTGATTTGTATGTAAATCTTTAAATTTTTTTTTTTTTAAATCACGTTTTTTTTTTCTCTATTCAGTAGCTCGCACATCCTTTCAGTAAATGTGAACCTCATGGGATAATGGCAAACATGTAAATGTTTAAAAGGTGAATATTAAGGAAATGGATAAGAAATATTTTTTATATTCGATGCAATAATTTATTTAAAAACATATTATTATGTGAAATATGATCAAATATGATAATATTTTATTTTTGTAATAGGGTTATATGCTTTTTTAAGTTTTTTTTTTTTTTCCAAAAGAAATGGTCGAAAGCTATTATACGAGCCCTGGTCATCCCGAATGCGCCTAATTATTCGAGTACCTCACCGTCCACGGGGGAATCAAACACTAGACCAGAGGGGACTTATAACGGACGAACCGATGCTCTACCAATTGAGCTAGGTACGTGATAGCATACTTTTCTAAGTTATTGTCACCATTATGTGTAGGCTATTAAAATTGCAGAAATTGATTTGAGATAACCGAAATAAAATTTTCAACATAAGCACAAAAAATTAAAATTCATAAAAAATAAAAAAAATTAATGTGAAAGAAATGGAGAATAGAAAAAAATCACATAGTCACACAACACCAAGAACTTTACTTTGATGGAAATCGTACAAATCACACCACACTCAAGTCTCTCCACGTTTGGAACACTCCAGGACACTTCTCTCTTCTCACTTGCACAAGAAAATACAAAATAAAACTTCTTTGTATCAGTAAAACTAAAACTGTAAGTGAAGAACTTACTAAAGTTGGTTGCTGACTTCGGGGCGACAAGATGGTGGCATCGCAATGCTCTAAAGGGGCGTTGGGATGCTACAGTGTCATGCTCTCGGGGTCTTAACCTGAATTGAACTTGAAGATACTATCTTTTAGAAGTTAGGACACTACCGGCTCAACATTAGGGCGTTGTTGGAATGTCCTTGAGTCCCATTTGCTCTTGCACGCCCCAAAACAACTCACCGTTAAGATTGATCGGCAAAATTGAGTAATCTAAGCGAATAATTTATTAACACAATCAAACTCCACATAATAACATTTGCAATCTTTGATCGCGACGTTGGTGTAGCACTCAATCTTCATGAAAAATATGTTACAGATGTGGCATGAATGAAAAAACGACAATCAAATATGTTTTGATGGGGTTTAACGGGTAGATGCAACCGACAGAGAAGTGCTCCATTGAGTGATGCTTCTCTCGCATGAAAATGGGGAGAAGGAGGAGGTTTCATGCCACAATATAGTACTCTTTGGTTCCCTGTGCGAGTGAAAGAGATGTATGCATTTTAAATTTTTATGTCTTTGATATAAAGTAAAATAAATATAAAATATTTTCATAAGGAATTTAGAAGAATTCAAAATTACTTTCAAGACTTACTTTTGAGAAATTTTAAATTTACTTGAATCTAATTCCGACACGGTTCACAATCTAATTAGTGAATCCTAACATCGCGAGCATCTCTACTCCCTGCACCCTTTCTCATCCCCACAAGTGAGTCTTCATGAATCCATCCCTATTGCCTAATCAAGAGCTCATTCACTTGCCCTTAATTTTGTTTTTGTTGCCCTAGTCTTATAAAAAATTAGAATACTTATTTTTATAATTAAATTATTAATTACATAAAAATTAGATTCATTTTACAACCCATTATATCAAGTTAAGCAATCAAAACCTGTTGTATATATTTAATTTATATTGTATTATCAAAATATATAATGTTTAGAATTATAATAGGAAATAATTTATTCCTATAAGTTATGAGGAATAAATTATTTCCTTAATATAAGGAGATATTTTTTTTCCTATTTTATATTTATTTCCTTAGATTAAGAATTATTTGGTTTCTTATTTTTTGTTATTTCATATATCTCTTAATAATTAATATGAATTAATTATTGGAGATATTATATGATATATCTTTTCTTTCATATCATTTTCTTTTTATTATTTTTCTTATTATTGAGTTCTTGTAAGGGTTATTTATACCCTCATTCATATCAATGAAATAATATGAAGCATTCCACTTTATTTCACATTATTTTGAATTTCAACATGGTATCAATGCAAGGTTTCATACTCTAGCCACTGATCTTCCTTTGAGAATTGTCAAACTCCCTTTCTGCCATCATCTGTGCAGGAAAGGAGGAGCACTCATCTTGGTATTTGAAACAACATTTTTTTCTCTGCCTGCAAGCTTTGTCTGTTGGTCGGCCTTTCTTGAACCGGAAGTCACATGACCTACCCGTCTTGTTCTGCTCCCCCTCAGCCCCGCCTTATCGAGTAGGGATCGAGCACAGATCTCACACGTGTGCGGGGATGCACCCTTATAGCTAGGACGTGGTTGGGGTCGCTCGTTGATGAAGAGCTCTATGGCGCTGTTGATTACATACGTCTGAACACCAATGCGGCTAATGCCTTGCAAGCTAGATTGCGATCAGAGACTCCTTCAGTCAGCATATCGCAGCCGATGATGGGGATGAACCATCTGCTTCGTACTCTAAACTTTTCAGATCCGACTAGAAGCTTGTTGCCACTACCATCGCCTAGAAATGCAAGAGCTGATGTTTTGGAGGATTCTCCTTCTCCGAGGTTTTTCAGAAAGTCAGGGGATCTTACTTCACTTATATACACGGCTCCCAAGAAACCATGATAGCAAAGATGCTTTGGAGTTTGGCCAGACATCACCACAAACCATCAAAAAAAAAAAAAACTTTGTGTTGTATCTTCCTATGCCTGCACCAGCGATAGGGCTCCAGCCAGGGCGACACCAACGATGCCGCCACCCGCCTCATCATCATTCCGCCGGAGATATCACTGTCGTGGATCAAACAATGCCGACAAAATCCATCACCGGCCCTTCCTCCTGCAGTATTTTTTTCTTCCTTGTCAAAGCATCAGGGCTCCTGCAATATCTTTCTTCCCTGCCAAAGCGTCTANCGCCACCCGCCTCATCATCATTCCGCCGGAGATATCACTGTCGTGGATCAAACAATGCCGACAAAATCCATCACCGGCCCTTCCTCCTGCAGTATTTTTTTCTTCCCTGTCAAAGCATCCGGGCTCCTGCAATATCTTTCTTCCCTGCCAAAGCGTCAGGGGAAGCTGCGTTTCCGGCCGGTCATTTCTCCTGCAGCTTTTTTTTCCTCCTTGCCCAAGCGTCAGGGGGAGCTGCGTTTCCAGCCAACCGTTTCTCCTCCAGTTGTCTCTTTCCCTGCAAAACTCGAAATTCAGCAAAGCCTGAATCCAACAAATTCAACCAAGCCTGAATCTTTCTTCTACTTCGAAACATATGAAAAACAAACTGAAAATTCAGTCAAGCCTGAATCTAGTAAATTCAATAATCCAAACGACTAATTTTTCTTCACTACTCAGTAAGTTAGGAATTATTAACATACATTCAAAACTTGAGGGGGAGTGTTAAGAATTATAATATAAAATAATTTATTCCTATAAGTTATGAGGAATAAATTATTTCCTTAATACAAGGAGATATTTCTTTTAATATTTTATATTTATTTCTNTTCTTCTACTTCGAAACATATGACAGACAAACTGAAAATTCAGCCAAGCCTGAATCTAGTAAATTCAATAATTCAAACGACTAATTTTTCTTATCTACTCAGCAAGTTAGGAATTATTAACATACATTCAAAACTTGAGGANTTCTTCTACTTCGAAACATATGACAGACAAACTGAAAATTCAGCCAAGCCTGAATCTAGTAAATTCAATAATCCAAATGACTAATTTTTCTTCACTACTCAGCAAGTTAGGAATTATTAACATACATTCAAAACTTGAGGAGGAGTGTTAAGAATTATAATATGAAATAATTTATTCCTATAAGTTATGAGGAATAAATTATTTCCTTAATATAAGGAGATATTTCTTTTAATATTTTATATTTATTTCCTTAGATTAAGAATTATTTGGTTTCTTATTTTTGTTATTTCATATATCTCTTAATAATTAATATGAATTAATTATTGGAGATATTATATGATATATCTTTTCTTTCATATCATTTTCTTTTTATTATTTTTCTTATTATTGAGTTCTTGTAAGGGTTATTTATACCCTCATTCATATCAATAAAATAATATGAAGCATTCCACTTTATTTCACATTATTTTGAAATTCAACATATAATCATGTTTATAAAGGGTGAAATAAGAACTTTAGAAGAGGGGTGGCGAAATTAAAAATTAAGGTGTGATGAGTATTTAAGTTTAAAATTTTTTCTCCTTAAGAAAAAACTACTATATATACCTTTATTAAATTAAAAATATAGTTAATCTTAAATTATTATTAAGTATTTAAATTTAAGAGTAAAATTTTCAATATATGATATTAAATAACTTAATAAAAGTCTGTGGGTGGCTATCACTTCCCTAGCCATTTCCTTATGCCACCACTCCTTATGATCAAACTCTCCCTCATTATCCTCATATAACATTTTGTGAAGCATATTATGCACTTGAATATCATTAGGCCAAGTACAATGCATGATTCACATATGCATTGTATGCATTCAAGTCATAATCCCCTACCACACACGCACTCAAATACATACATACATACGTATACATACATTATTTATTTTTTTTAAAGATTGGCTATTGACTATTATAAGAGTCTCCCGATAAATCACGTGTCTAAAAATTCCATCCCGCACATAGACGGGATCGAAATCATAACCCTAAGGGTCTTACAAATTTTGTCTACCAAAAAGTCGCATATATGTATATATATATATATATATATATATATATATATA
>JXCR01144876.1:0-21981 GCA_002079205.1 Phalaenopsis hybrid cultivar | reverse complement strand
ATATTTCTTTTAATATTTTATATTTATTTCCTTAGATTAAGAATTATTTGGTTTCTTATTTTTGTTATTTCATATATCTCTTAATAATTAATATGAATTAATTATTGGAGATATTATATGATATATCTTTTCTTTCATATCATTTTCTTTTTATTATTTTTCTTATTATTGAGTTCTTGTAAGGGTTATTTATACCCTCATTCATATCAATGAAATAATATGAAGCATTCCACTTTATTTCACATTATTTTGAATTTCAACATGGTATCAATGCAAGGTTTCATACTCTAGCCACTGATCTTTCTTGAGAATTCTCGAACTCCCTTTCTGCCATCATCTGTGCAGGAAGGGAGGAGCACTCATCTCGGTATTTGAAACAACGTTTTTTCTCTCTCCCTGCAAGCTTTGTCTGTTGGCNGCACCATGGCCCACTCCCTTATGGCCACCACCGGACCACCCGCTCAGGCCCATTAAATGCTCGGCGTGTCTCTAAGTCCACAACCGCATCCTAACCGGCCGCACGTGCCAATCAGCTGCCCACTAATTTAGACGATTTTAATTAATTANGCACCATGGCCCACTCCCTTATGGCCACCACCGGACCACCCGCTCAGGCCCATTAAATGCTCGGCGTGTCTCAAGTCCACAACCGCATCTTAACCGGCCGCACGTGCCAATCAGCTGCCCACTAATTTAGACGATTTTAATTAATTACTCTAACTCAAATTAGCATCAACGATTAAAACAGACATAACGAAGGATTAAGGTTACAAGTAACAACATTTTGAGATACTTCTAAATCAAAAAAAAAAAAAAAACTAAAAACTAAAAAACTTAATTTCTCTCAGTCCGTCTCAGACAAAGGTTTCACCTTTCCCCTCTGCTCCTCGAACTCCTCCGCATCCACCGATTCCTTCATCAACTCCAGCTCCTCCTTCCCCCCCACCGCTTCCGAAATCGCCGCACCGGCGGCGGCTAAAACAGGCCTCGCTGCTGCGAAATTCACTCCGGCGGCGGATAACCCTATTGGAAAAGTCAATATATGCCCCTGGCTCGAAGTCCCCGCCGAAGAAGGAAACATCCATACAGCCGCCGGCGAAATTGCGGCGGCGCCGCTCACCGTCGTCCACATCGGCACCACCCTAGACGCTGCGACGGGAGCCAGCCCCGCTGAAATCGATATCGCCCCACCTGAAGGTATAACCAGGTCGGCCCCCTGGAAGTAACCGATAACACCTCCTCCCGCAACTGCACGGGTGGGCTGAAGCTTTCTTCTCCTTTTATTAACGTCGGCTGCGGAAGTTACGGATGGGGCCGGGTTGGATGCTTGGGTGGGGATTTTGAGAGTTCCGTTGACATTGGTTGCGATTGCCGGAACGGTTCCTGTACCCGTAGCGGCGATGATGGCCGGCTCAGCGTGCTGTAAGAGCCACCGGATGGTATCTCCGTCGGATTTATGGCCGAGTTCACGGGTGAGCTGGAAGATCCTGGCGGCGCAGGTCGCCGGAATCCGGATCCTCCTTCCCCTGCCTTCCACCTTGGTGTGCCGGTCTTTGGTCCGGCGAAGAGGGTGGGGGATGATCGGAAGGGGAGCAATGGTGTCTAGGGACTCTGGTTTCGGCATTATTAGCCGATTTCGAATAGAGGAAGAGGAGGAAAAGGCTGCGGCTTGGCCGCCGGCGGTGGTTTCTCCGGCGTCGGCNGTGGGGGATGATCGGAAGGGGAGCAATGGTGTCTAGGGACTCTGGTTTCGGCATTATTAGCCGATTTCGAATGGATGAAGCAGAGGAAAAGGCTGCGTCTTGGCCACCGGCGGTGGTTTCTCCGGCGTCGGAGATCCATGTGGGGGCATCTTCCTTGTTGGGGGTCTGGAAGTCCATCTCAAAGACGAGCTTCCTGCTCGCCTCTGCTAAAAAGCTCCTGCCTTTCTACTTTCAGATAAAAATATGGGCCCTGTGGGGCACGGGGAAGAAGGAAGGAAAGCACGTAGCTGAGCCACGGGTGGAGATTTGACGGTTTTATTTCTAATGAAGATTGACCGTGAATCACAAATTTACATACATACCCAGTAAATTGTTTAGTAATTACATATCTAAACTTCAAAATTTTACATTTATGCCAGCTTATTTATTCATGAAGAGGTGTATTTCGCTTTTATTTATTTATTTAGTTAAAATAGGGATATTTTTTTTTATTTGAGATGGATAATTTGGTTGGTATAAATGTAAATGCTAAAATTTAGGTGTTAGATGTGTAAATACATAGGAATTGTGGTGGTTTGGATGTAAATGCCCCCTTGAAATTTCGCTCCATGACCTTGGCATGGTTTCTAGAAGAAACTCATGTTAATTAATAGTGCAATATTACGGATGCCAAAATAATATATACAAAAAAATAACAATACTAATTTGAACTTTGAAAGAAATTTTTTTGATTGGTATATTCACGATGTGTGGTTTCAACATAACTTTTTTATATTTATATGTATTATAAACTCATGAATGGATTGGAATAACACGAATCTCAATGCAGGGGTAAGCAACACGACAAATAAGGTCGGTCCCCAACCTAGAGTGAGCCAAGACCGGTCATCCGGACTAAGTTGGGTTACTCACGAAATTGATTGTCTAACAAAATGACCAACCAACTAAATTAAAGCGAAGACCAGTCCGATGAAGAACTATATATCACTTAGCTGGGGAAGAAAGTGAATCTGGGTTTTAGAATAAATCATAAGTAAGGTCGACCGAGAAGCTCTCATATCACCTGCTCGTGATTTGGGAGACGAACAAACAAAGGCGAGTCAGCAAGTAAGGGGTTGTCTCAAATATTTATTTAAAATATTGTTCCTCATTCTAATTGAATGAACTGATCTGAGATTCAGTTTTAAAATGATGACGAATAAATCATAACTTAAATTCATAATTTAAAAAGCATAAAAAAAGAGTGTCATTTATGAACATACCACCTAATTCCTTTACCCCTATATATCTACAACCTAAATTTTATTTTTTTACATTTATACCATTCAAATCTTTTATATTACAAAAAAAAATTTTACCGTTCTAATTTTAAAAAAATTAAATATATATTTTCATGTACCAGTAAATGATATATATGTGANGCATGGTTTCTAGAAGAAACTCATGTTAATTAATAGTGCAATATTACGGATGCCAAAATAATATATACAAAATAATAACAATACTAATTTGAACTTTGAAAGAAATTTTTTTGATTGCTATATTCACGAGGTGTGGTTTCAACATAACTTTTTTATATTTATATGTATTATAAACTTATGAATGGATTCAAAAAACACGAATCTCAATGCAGGTAAGCAACACGACAAATAAGGTCGGCCCCCAACGTAGAGTGAGCCAAGACCAGTCATCTGGACTAAGTTGGGTTACTCACGAAATTGATGCCCGAGTTAGGAGATCGGCTTAGAATCCCGAATTGTCTAACAAAAATGACCAACCAACTAAATTAAAGAGAAGACCAGTCGCATGAAGAACTATATATCACTTAGCTGGGGAAGAAGGAGAATCTGGGTTTAGAAGAAATCATAAATAAGGTCGACCGAGAAGCTCTCATATCACCCGCTCGTGATTTGGGAGACGAACAAACAAAGGCGAGTCAGCAAGTAAGGGATTGTCTCAAATATTTATTTAAAATATTGTTCCTCATTCTAATTGAATGAACTGATCTGCGATTCAGTTTTAAAATGATGACGAATAAATCACAACTTAAATTCATAATTTAAAAGGCATAAAAAAAGAGTGTCATTTATGAACATACCACCTAATTCCTTTACCCCTATATATCTACAACCTAAATTTTATTTTTTACATTTATACCATTCAAATCTTTTATATTACAAAAAAAAATTTACCGCTCTAATTTTAAAAAAATTAAATATATATTTTCATGTACCAGTAAATGATATATATGTGAAAATATGATTTAAGTATTAGATATGTAAATAAATGGGTATTGAGTGATTTGTATGTAAATCTTTAATTTTTTTTTTTTTTAAATCACGTTTTTTTCTTTCTCAATTCAGTAGCTCGCATATCCTTTCAGTAAATGTGAACCTCATGGGATAATGGCAAACATGTAAATGTTTATGTGGTTTTATATTGAGTGAAAAATAAAAAGTAAAAGGTGAATATTAAGGAAATGGATACAAAATATTTTTTATATTCGATGCATTAATTTATTTAAAAACATATTATTATGTGAAATATGATCAAATATGATAATATTTTATTTTAGTATAATAGGGTTATATGCTTTTTTAAGTATTTTTTTTCTTCCAAAAGAAATGGTCGAAAGCTATTATACGAGCCATGGTCATCCCGAATGCGCCTAATTATTTGAGTACCTCACTGTACACGGGGGGAATCAAACACTGGACCAGAGGGGACTTATAACGGACGAACCGATGTTCTACCAATTGAGCTAGGTATGTGATAGCATACTTTTCTAAGTTATTGTCACTATTATGTGTAGGATGTTAAAATTGCATAAACTGATTTGAGATGTCCGAAATAAAATTTTCAACATAAGAAAAAAAAATTAAAAACCATAAAAAAATAATAAAAAAAAAGAATGTGAAAGAAATCGAGAATAGAAAAAAATCACAGAGTCACACCACACGAGGAACTTTACTATGATGAAAATCGCACAAATCACACCACACTCAAGTCTCTCCACGTTTGGAACACTCCAAGACACTTCTCTCTTCTCAGTTGCACAAGAAAATACGAAATACAACATCTTTGTACCAGTAAAACTAAAACTGTTAGTGAAGAACTTACTAAAGTTGGTTGCCGACTTCGGGGCGATAAGATGGTGGCATCCCAACACCATTCTTTAAAGGGGCGTTGGGATGCTACAGTGTCATGCTCTCGCGGTCTTAACCTGAATTGAACTTGAAGATACTATCTTTCAGAAGTTAGGACACTACAGGCTCAACGTTAGAGCGTTGTTGGAATGTCCTTGAGACCCATTTTCTCTCGCACGCCCCAAAACAACTCACCCGTTAAGATTGATCGGCAAAATTGAGTAATCTAAGCGAATAATTTATTAACACGATCAAACTCCACATAATAACATTTGCAATCTCTGATCACGACGTTGGTGTAGCACTCAATCTTCATGAAAAATATGTTACAGATGTGGCATGAACCAAAAAAACGACAATCAAANGATGCATTAATTTATTTAAAAACATATTATTATGTGAAATATGATCAAATATGATAATATTTTATTTTAGTACAATAGGGTTATATGCTTTTTTAAGTTTTTTTTTTCCAAAAGCATTGGTTGAAAGCTATTATACGAGCCCTGGTCATCCCGAATGCGCCTAATTATTTGAGTATCTCACCGTACACGCGGGAATCAAACACTAGACCAGAGGGGACTTATAACGGACGAACCGATGCTCTACCAATTGAGCTAGGTATATGATAGCATACTTTTCTAAGTTATTGTCACCATTATGTGTAGGATGTTAAAATTGCATAAATTGATTTAAGATGTTCGAAATAAAATTTTCAACAAGCACAAAAATTAAAAATCATAAAAAATAAAAAATATAATGTGAAAGAAATCGAGAATAGAAAAAAATCACAGAGTCACACCACACGAAGAACTTTACTATGATGAAAATCGCACAAATCACACCACTCTCAGGTCTCTCCACGTTTGGAACACTCCAAGACACTTCTCTCTTCTCACTAGCACAAGAAAATATGAAATACAACATCTTTGTACCAGTAAAACTAAAACTGTAAGTGAAGAACTTACTAAAGTCGGTTGCTGACTTCGGGGCGATAAGATGGTGGCATCTCAACGCCATGCTCTAAAGGGGCGTTGGGATGCTACAGTGTCATGCTCTCGGGGTCTTAACCTGAATTGAACTTGAAGATACTATCTTTCAGAAGTTAGGACACTACCGGCTCAACGTTAGGGCGTTGTTGGAATGTCCTTGAGACCCATTTTCTCTCGCACGCCCCAAAACAACTTACCGTTAAGATTGATCGGCAAAATTGAGTAATCTAAGCGAATAATTTATTAACACGATCGAACTCCACATAATAACATTTGCAATCTCTAATCGCGATGTTGTAGTAGCACTCAATCTTCATGAAAAATATGTTACAGATGTGGCATGAATCAAAAAACAACAATCAATTATGTTTTGATGGGGTTTAACGGGTAGATGCAACCGATAGAGAAGTGCTCCTTTGAGTGATGCTTCTCTCGCATGAAAGTGGGGACAAGGAGGGGGTTTTATGCCACAATATAGTACTCTTTGGTTTCTTGTGCAAGTGAAAGAAATGTATGCATTTTAAATTTTTATGTCTTTGATATAAAGTAAGATAAATATAAAATATTTTCATAAGGAATTTAGAAGAATTCAAATGTACTTTCAAGACTTACTTTTGAGAAATTTTAAATTCACTTGAATCTGATTCCGACACAGTTCACAATCTAATTAGTGAATCCTAGCATCACGAGCATCTCTACTACCCGCACCCTTTCTCATCCCCACAAGTGAGTCCTCATGAATTCATCTCTATTGTCTAATCAAAAGCTCATTCACTTACCCTTAGTTTTGTTTTTGTTGCCCTAGTCTTATTAAAAAATTAGAATACTTATTTTTTTAATTAAATTATTAATTACATAAAAATTAANGGGTAGATGCAACCGATAGAGAAGTGCTCCTTTGAGTGATGCTTCTCTCGCATGAAAGTGGGGACAAGGAGGAGGTTTTATGCCACAATATAGTACTCTTTGGTTTCTTGTGCAAGTGAAAGAAATGTTTGCATTTTAAATTTTTATGTCTTTGATATAAAGTAAAATAAATATAAAATATTTTTATAAGGAATTTAGAAGAATTCAAAATTAATTTCAAGGCTTACTTTTGAGAAATTTTAAATTTACTTGAATCTGATTCCGACACAGTTCACAATCTAATTAGTGAATCCTAACATCACGAGCATCTCTACTCCCCGCACCCTTTCTCATCCCCACAAGTGAGTCGTCATGAATCCATCACTATTGTCTAATCAAAAGCTCATTCACTTACCCTTAGTTTTGTTTTTGTTGCCCTAGTCTTATTAAAAAATTAGAATACTTATTTTTTTAATTAAATTATTAATTACATAAAAATTATATTCATTTTACAACCCATTACATCATGTTAAGCAATAAAAACATGTTGTATATATTTAATTTATATTGTATTATCAAAATATATGATCATATTTATAAATGGTGAAATAAGAACTTTAGAAGAGGGGTGGTGAAATTAAATATTAAGGTGTGATGAGTATTTAAGTTTAAAATTATTTCTCCTTAAGGAAAAACTACTATATATACCTTTATGAAATAAAAAATATAGTTAATATTAAATTATCATTATGTATTTAAATTTAAGAGTAAAATTTTCAATATATTATATGATATTAAATAACTTAATAAAAGTCTGTGGGTGACTATCACTTCCCTAGCCATTTCCTTATACCCCCACTCCTTATAATCAAACACCCCCTCATTATGCTCATATAACATTTTGTGACAAGCATATCATGCACTAGATTATCATTAGGCCAAGTACAATGCATGATTCGCATATGCATTGTATTCATCCTAGTCATAATCCCCTATCACACGCACACTCAAATATATACATACATACGTATACATGTATTATTTATTTTTTTTTAAAGATTGGCTAATGACTATTATAAGAGCCTCCCGATAAATCACGTGTCTAAAAATTCCATCCCGCACATAGACAGGATCAAAATCATAACCCAGGAGTCTTACAATTTGTCTACCAAAAAGTCATGGTGGNATATATTATATGATATTAAATAACTTAATAAAAGTCTGTGGGTGGCTATCACTTCCCTAGCCATTTCCTTATACCCCCACTCCTTATAATCTAACTGCCCCTCATTATCCTCATATAACATGTTGTGACAAGCATATTATGCACTAGATTATCATTAGGCGAAGTACAATGCATGATTCATGTATGCATTGTATTCATCCTGCAAAAGGTTAGCTGGACATCATTTTCTAACCATGGAATGCTTAGTTATAAAGCTGAGCTTCAATCTTGTAAAAAAGAGGGTATCTTCCAATCTCATTTATGACGAGTGGAACAAACGTATCTACCACGCTCATTTATGATGGGTGGGACATGATCATTCGGACACGCTCGAAGCGAGGGACCGAAAAGAGAGGATAGGATTTAAAGTTGTCTTAGCAACAAAATGCTCTTATCAAGAGCCTAGCCAAAAGGCAAACCGACACAAATTGAATGAGACACTCTCAAACAGTTTGGGAGATATGTATCCCAGCTAAAACACAGATCGATCAAGACTAAAAGAGTGGTCTAGTCGATACAACATGTTATCAACACATCCTAGTCATAATCCCCTGCAGCACACACACTCAAATACATACATACATACATATACATATATTATTTATTTTTTTTAAAGATTGGCTAATGACTATTATAAGAGCCTCCCGATAAATCGAGTGTCTAAAAATTCNTCATTCCCTGGTTCAAGTTCTTTGGGCCCCTTTTATGAAAGTGATATGAGTCTTTTTATAGAGTCTAAGAAAGGCCTTTTTGCAAAGAAATAAGGAATCTGGACCACTATATCAGACAGGTTATAGAGGTTCTTTTGATCAGACTATATTCTATGAACATTTGAGTGTCTTAATAATGTTGGAATTGAGCTATCATTAGCTCGTTAGATTTGATATATCGAGACACTCGATTTGATTGTAAGAATTTAGAATTTATTTGACATTGTTGTGAGAAATGTACTTCCTGGAAAAAAAAATGAAACGCAAAGAACACAAGCAAACACAGATCGTTTACGTGGTTCGATCCAACTGGATCTACGTCCATGGGATGGAATCAATCAAATAGTTCACTAAGGCAAAAGAAATGGAGAATACATAGCTTATACATAGAGATGAGCCCTCATCTTCCTTCTATGACCTCCCTCTCAAGCGACACCTTGATACAAGACCTCAAAATGCTCTCATCCTCTCTAGCTCTCTAGCTATTCTCTCCTCCTTCGTGGTAGCTTAAGATCTCTTACTTGCTCTCCTAGGCCTCACACCCTCTCTATTTATAGAAGCAAAAGAGTGATAGGTGGGAGGTAGGTGGGCGGTAGGTGAGATGTGGTAGGTGGCGGTGCCACATTATAAAATTGTCCTTTTACATTAGTTCATTAATTGGGGGTCAAAATAATAGACATCTTAATTAGGCCTCGAAAGCTTTCGAAGCCGGTTTAACGGATTGAACTAGGCTAACTTTGACTCAAATATTTCCAACTTTGGTGTCATCGAGATCATCTCATCCAATCAGTCAGTTTGATTATAAACTTGCTAAATCATAATTTTAAATAAATTTTAATTAGAATTTGATTTTTTTTTTCTAAAAAAATTATCCTGATATTCATGTCTGCCTCAAGGTCATTCCAACTCGTGAAAAATTATTCATGGCGTATCAACATTATAGGATTAGATGCTCTTGATTTCCATAATTTATCTTAATATTTTATCAATCATTAAAATTTATTTATATATTATTTTAAAACATTTCACCACTTTTTCTTCTTTCTGGCTTTCATAAGTTTTTCTTACTTTTAGGCCGATCCATCGCTGGGGGAGTAAATCGGCTCGGCTAGTCGGCTCCACAGAGCCAACTCGATTAATCTTTTATTGATTGAGAATATCAACAGAATATTCCTTTTAGCTGCACATCGGCTCGGCTTATCGGCTCCACAATGCTAACTTATTTAAGTTACTTTAACCAGATTTTTAATGCTAATTAATGAAAGGATTAGGCCTTTAAGCAACATGAATGTCTCCCGCACTCTTTGCATCATTTTTTGGCAATTATTAGTGATATTCATAATTATATTTCTTTTACGTCCTATTTGAAAGAGCTTTGCAGTTCAGTAAAACTTCTTAAACGTCGTGTTCGTCGAATGGAAACTATCGGTTTCAATCTAAAGGAGTGAAAAATCATCGTTCTTCTGAAAAAAATTCATGAGACGTTCGAGAAACACTGCTTCAACAAACTTAAGTTTTTTCGAGTGTTGACATTCAAAAAACGAAGCCTTACTCTCAATCTTAATATTTTTTATTTGATTTATTAATATATTATTATTGACTAATATTAAAACTCATATATTAGTATATTGCATATCAAAAGTATTACAATTATTCACTAATATATTTTGTTAAACTTATTTAAATTACTATGTCCCGTAAATTTTAAAATATACAACAAATATTTTTAGTAAAAATCTATGTTTTTTATAATAATAATATATGATCATTTTCTAGAATATCCTCCTTATTGTTGAATCAATATTCATCAAATCTCTCTTAACTCATTAGCTTAAGCACTAACTTTCTTTTAATTATGATTGCTGGTGAGATTATAATTATGACGATGATCGTCGGTGACACCAATAATGATTGTTGATAATTATTTTTAGAATAACTTTAAAAAATTTTAAATTATTATATTACTTTTACATATTAACGAGATTTATTTTATAAAACTAAAAATTAAATAGCTATTTTTTAAAAAAATAAAAAATCCCTAATAATATATAATTGATCCCGAGTAATAGCTAATCTTACGACTAATTATAACTCAATAAATTTAGCATATGAAAGTAATTTCATACTTAATAATTTCTAGAATTAATACTAATGATGAAAATAAACAAGGGATGACTATGATTTTCACTAATAATCATCAATGAAGACAAAAAGTAANTATTAAAAAAAAAATAAAAGCATCCCTAATAATATATAATTGATTCCGAGCAACAACTAATCTTACGACTAAATTTAACTCAATAAATTTAGCATATGCAAGTATTTCCATACTTAATAATTTATAGAATTAATACTAATGATGAAAATAAACAAGGGATGACTATGATTTTCACTAATAATCATTAATGAAGACAAAAAGTAGCATTATCACTCAATTGCTTATTAGGGTTAGAGAGATGACTGCGTAACGCAACTTAATTGGTTTGGCTTTCCGGAGCCGACGAGCCGATCCGAGCCGAGGTCGGCTTTTAGAAAAATTCTGCTGAAGGTATTTTTTACTTTTATTTCTTCTCACTTGCCACCTCACCACCTCTCCGTGGACCTAGGTATGTTTCTCAGGGCCCCACCTTCCGAGGAGTGAGAAGTAACAGAGAGAAAATACTTGGTCTGGATATTACAACGGCAAATTATCGGCCACATGGTCATACACATCATCAGTGGGTGACGTGATGGTCGGTGGTTGACAGTCCGAATGTACAGATTTCAGGCGGAATATTTTCCCCTTGAGAGAGAGTGAGTGATTTCTCATTTAAATTTGAATTTTTTTGGGACATTTATATGTATACCAGAAAAATCTTATATATTTAACTATGAGACACCTATATTTTTATATTTATATGCATAACAATCAAAATTTTAACATTTTATTAAGAATATCATTGTCATTATTTTAAAATTTAAATGCACATTTTCCTCCATAGATTTATAGCACTAAAATGCTATAAATATAGTGCTAGATAAAAAAAAATCAAGCGCTAGATATGTAAATACATTAGAAAATATTTTCAATAATATAAAAAGAATATGGAAACTTCCATCATAACATTATTTAAAATATATGGTTGGTCCATTAATGGTGGCAAAACTTTTTAAAGAAATGGTAAGGTGGTTAATCCCTCATCATTTGATTAATTGTTTATATTAAGGTTTAATTAATAATAATTTAAATATTAGCAGCTTATTTGAAAATATTGGTTCCTTATGCAATCAAAACGATAAAAAAGGGCCCCAGTTGGGGCTTCAAGAACTCGAAAAAATAACATTCAGTGTACTATAACAATCGGGTCCTCAAAGGTGTCGAACTCCTATGCCCTAATGGAGAAACTGACATTCGCCTTGGTCATCTCTATACGAATACTCTGATTGTATTTCTAAGTACATACAAAATAATTCATCACCGACCACTTACTAAAGTATGTCCTCACCAAACCGACACTCTGGTAGACTACTCAAATGGGTTGTGGAACTCACCTCAGCAGGTGCGGATGTCATCTGGCTCTGACAACTACTAACCATCTTTCACACTCCTTGACTACAAATGACAGTCCTCTATTGTGATAACACACCTGTCATTGCTCTAGCAAATAATCCAATTTCTTACACCAGAACAAAGCATAACGAGGTTGAGTGTCATTTCATACGAAACTGCATAAACCAAAAACGCGTCACCGTTCACCATATAACAACCCAAGATCAGCTAGCAGACATCTTTATCAAGGCGCTCTCCAACTCCAGATTTTAACAACTCAACTGCAAGCCGACTCTTCCACTTACGAACCCTGCTCCACTTCCCAACCATGTGCAGTAGGCTCCAACTCTACTGCTGGCCTGATATAGGAGAAATCTGCATCGAATGATAACCACTCAATCACAACCATCCACTCTACACTCATACTATTACTCTTTGTACACACACATAGATGAGCCTAAAGGCTTTATAGAAAACTAAAGAAAAGTTTCCAAATTTACTTTATGTGATTCCATGCTCTTCTTTGCCCTCCTCCAACTTCTTTCAATGCTCTTCAATAATGAATCACTTGATATAAAATATAAAACATTATTTTTTTTAAACATTTTTACTATTTTACAAATAGTCATCAAATTTAATATATTTTGAATATATTTTATATTAATATTTTTTAAATAAAATCGCTCAAGAACGAACGAATCGAGTGGGTGCTGGTTTAAGCTTGATTTGTTAGATCAACAAGCTCACGAGCCACTTATAGGCTGAGCTCGGGTAGCTTGGCTCACTTACAGGCATATTCTCCAGAATCCATGCCTCCGAAGCGTGAATAACGGAAAAATATAGACGGGTACGATANACACACATAGATGAGCCTAAAGGCTTTATAGAAAACTAAAGAAAAGTTTCCAAATTTACTTTATGTGATTCCCTGCTCTTCTTTGCCCTCCTCCAACTTCTTTCAAAGCTCTTCAATAATGAATCACTTGATATAAAATATAAAACATTATTTTTCTTAAACATTTTTACTATTTTACAAATAGTCATCAAATTTAATATATTTTGAATATATTTAATATTAATATTTTTTAAATAAAATCACTCAAGAACGAACGAGTCAAATGGGTGCTAGTTTAAACTTGATTTGTTAGATCAACAAGCTCACGAGCCACTTATACGCTGAGCTCGGGTAGACTCATGGGTCTGCTTAGCTTACTTACACGCATATACTCCAGAATCCATGCCTCCGAAGCGTGAATAACGGAAAAATATTGACGGGTCCGATGATGATGAAAAAAGTGCGAACACGCCAAACTGCAAAATTTTTTATCTCATAAATGGCAAGGTGGGGGTTTCGTTTCGCCGCTTTATTGATTCGTCTTCCCGATTTCTCCTTTTTCATTGTGTACCACAAGGGCGGCCACAGGCCAAAAGCAAAACTCTATCTTTGTGCCAATTGTGCGTATTTCATTCTCCTGGGCTGTAAAAGCTTCGATTTTGGCGATTTATGGCGGATGTAATGAGTACGGGGAGTGTCTTCTCCTCTTGCAGGTGCCGTCCTTCATCAATTTCTTCCGACATGACGAAACCCTTGTCTACTAATCTCTTCTGCTCATCGATTGGATTTGTGAGATCTTCTTCTTCAAGTAAAAATGGTCTTCTTGGGAGGAGATTAGTTGTCGAGCGACAGAAAGGGAAGACCGCGAAGAGAAATTTTCATGCCGTGCCTGCGAAGGTATGTTGAAAAATCTCGAAATTCTTTCGCTTTCGGCTTTTTAATTGTTGTTTGAGATTTCTTTGATTCCGTTTTTGGGGATTGAAATTTAGAAAATTGTTTTGGATATTGTGTTTCTTGGCTGGAGCTGTTCCAAATTTGAGGATTATGATTTGGACCTGTATTTTTTTGGTGCAATTTGGATAATTCGCAGATGGATCATTTGATTGCGAAAGGAATGAGATGGTGGGAGAAGGGGTTGCAGCCTAACATGAAGGAGATTATTTCTGCTCAGGATCTTGTAGATTCCTTGATGCACGCAGGGGACAAGCTTGTTATTGTGGATTTCTTCTCCCCCGGTTGTCCAGGCTGCAAATCCCTTCATCCAAAGGTAAATTCTTATCTGCAAAACTTGCCCTCTTGCTTATTAAGATATTTTGTTCCCTGCAAATTTTTTTTGCGGTTTCTATCAGCTTTTATGTTAGTTAAAAGAACTTCNCCTTCATCCAAAGGTAAATTCTTATCTGCAAAACTTGCCCTCTTGCTTATTAAGATATTTTGTTCCCTGCAACTTTGTTTTGCGGTTTCTATCAGCTTTTATGTTAGTTAAAAGAGCTTANAATTGGCATAATGCTTTCAGGCCATCATATCCTTTATATTTTTGTATATTTTATTTATTATTATTATTATTAATTTGATGTTTATAATATTCCAGTGTTGTAATTCTCCTCCCTCCATACCTTCTCACCTGAATATTTGGTCGAAAGTGTCTTCTTAGCATGATTAATTATCTTTCTGGTGTTATAGGCTGATATATGATGGAATGGCTTGTTTCATCACGAAACTGAGTTGTATTAATGTTTGTTTATCTGTCTTTTGCCATTATTTAAGAATTATATCTTTCTTAAATTGGTTTCTATATGCGCTGGCTGTATTCGTGANTTTGATGTGCAATAATCTAATCATTAATAGTCTTACCCTCTCCAGAATTTCTAAGAAAAAGGCAACCAAAAAGNAGGGGAGATGCATCGTGCAGGACTTCATTCATGAAGCAACATTAGGTGAGCTAATTTAATCTCAACTATATTTTAGTATATTTTCAAAAAAATTTGATGTGCAATAATCTAATCATTAATAGTCTTACCCTCTCCAGAATTTCTAAGAAAAAGGCAACCAAAAATAGAAACACAGCTATAAATGATCTCCTCGCCATTTACTTTTAGAATCATATATATATAGGCAGATCTACATATATTTCACATCATTTTAATGTATTTATATATTTAATACTTAAATTTTAATATTATTTTTTATAATATTGTTGAATTTTGATTTGTCCATGAATCACACTCTAAGGGTTAGAACATGAGAAATGAGAGAAATAAATAGATGAGTGAATACTAATGAATGGTAAAGTGTATTGCCTTTTAGTTATTTCTTATAAAATAATATCTCTATTTATAAGGAAAAGAGTGTAGTATGTGATATTAAATTTCTGCCATTGCTTTAATGTAAGTTATACATGATATTTTAGATATTTTTCATGCATGAGTCTATTGCTTGGTTGCCCTATGTCTCGATTGACTAGACTAGCATGACTTCAGCTCGATAAGGACAGTTCAGTCGGTAGTCCAGACTTGATTAGCTTTGGGTTGGCATGATTGACTCAGTCTGCTCTTAGATCTTTTTTATAATGATAAAATGACTTCAAGTCATTTTGGCTCCACGTCCGAGGGACTCTTTTTCCTCTATTGGTTTTGAGTTTGTAAGGTTTGGGGGCAATCCACTTATCGATGATAAATAACTTGGTCCACATCTAATCGAGCTTTCCTAAGGCTTATCCTCGTGCAACTGGGTCAGTTTTTTTTTCAACACAAGGTCTCTAACGGTAAAAATCTTCTCTCGGACATGCTTGTTATTGTCACACTCCTATTTCGGAAACTGATACACCCATGCAATGCAGAGCATGATGAAATGAAATAAACATATGTTGTATTCTCAAATAAATGCTTACATATAAAAAAAAACATAAATTTTATTCCATAATGTATAATCCACTGATACAATTGAAAAACAGAAAACAGAAAATTGACTGAATAAAACTAAAATAACAATATGTAACTACCCATACCCAAAAGAAAAATAGTTAAAGCAAACACTGGGAAGAAAAATACCAAAACAGGAAACTAAAACTGAAAAAGCTTGCTCCGGTGGAGAAGGTCGTACTAGTGGCTGAATAGAACATGTTATGCAAAAATATCAGAGTGAAGTTTGTCAAATAAAGTTAGTAAATAATAATTATCTATTAAAACATAAAAGACAAATGAACTGGGGTATGCAGAATACACAACAAATAAGAAAGATCACTATGTGTATATATATAACATTCTAAGAAAACAAAAAAGTGGTAGACATCAAGTATTCATAACAAAAGAAGACATGCAATCATTTACAATCAAACTTCTTATTATTCAGTTTTTGTCCATTTATTATTTACATAGTAGTTTTTAATAGGCACCGTGAAACCGTGAAGGTCAACACCAATCTTAGAAAATCAAAAGATTTCATACAGATTTGTCACTATATGGGTTCATCATACCGACTTGCCAAAATCCAAAAGGCTTCCACTGACCAACATGTCATCACACACAAGCATATCAAATTATTTTCATATGTATAATATGAAAGAAGTATGGAATTTCACATAAGCTTGTTTTATGACAGAAATTCACATGCATGTTCATAAAGTAAAGTGCAAGAAAAGAAAAACAATATAATTACGGGATTACTTAAATATACAGAAAATTTACATTAGTAAATTAAAATAGTTAGTGCTTCCTTGACAAGCAATAATTGAAGTCTAAGACAAGTACACAATTAAAATAACAAGGGTATGACCGTAATCCTATATAATAATTATGAATCAACTACAATTAACAATGATTAATGCCATAACTAGAAATGTTATGTTTATCCTCTAATAAGAAGCACTTACATATCTTTAGGTGGAAAATGCGATACTTCTATGAATTTGATGATTCGACTATTAATCCTACACCAATTAGAAAATACAATATAAATGATTAAGTAATTAAACTTATTTATTCATTACATTAGGTATATTCTAATAGACCTACAAAATCTTAATATATGCATGTATATATAATATATTATTATTTATATTCTTAATTGGGAAAAAGTATAAACTTAATTATTTTTAGTTTATATAATTAAAATACTATTTTTTTTTATTTTATTTTGATATGAAGAAAATTATAATTTGCGAATAAACATTTGAGGATTACATGTGTAACACCTAAACAGAAAAACAGAAAACCTTTAGCTTAATTCTTGTTTCTCCTCCAGTTTACCTTAACCTAATATTAATCAAATAACGTGAAAGATGAATTTATGGGATTTAGAAGAGGTGATGTACGTGATAGGAAAAAAGGTGAGGTTTCCTTCCTCGATGATTTCAAGTAGGAGCAAAGAGGAGGAAGTGCACGTTGAGATCTCACCATTGCCTTCATTGCTAGCTTTGACTGCTATTGTGTCGTAGTGTTTGGTCGCAAGGTCGATCAGGGACAAGTGGCTTGGGCAAAATTGGGAGAGAGAGAGAGAGAGATGGATGTTTTTTTTTTGTTTTAGGACCACCATATATCTCGAAAGATTCACATCTAAAAAATCGAATACAACATTCGAAGAATAATGCACTATCTTCAAAGATAGAGACATTATCTTTTAATGGATTCAGCCATAAGAGAAATTTTTGGTGTATATGAAACTGTGGTTCTTCCCTTTACATTACGGGTGTATGATAGGGTTTATTTTAATTCTATGGTCATGTTTCCTACATGGGCAAGCCCTCCTAGTTGATTACATATTTAGAGTAGTAAGCCCTAAAGAAAACCCCTCGGTTAAAATGATAAGTTGAATTGCCAAAGATCGGGTTCTCATACTTGGAGTGGGGGTGGTCCAAATTGAAAGAATTAAGTTTGAAAGGATAAGACTTACAATCTCATGACTACATGTCATGGGAAAGGCTCAATATATAAGAAAGATTTGAAAATATTTAATGAATTTAGATTGATTGGATGAAGTCAAAAGATAGATTAGGGATATTGTATTTGATTTACAGAAGTGATTAGAAACCCTAAGCTAAGGGAAGAGTCAGGTGGGAATAAGATTCCTAGATAAAAAAAAATTGAACCTTAAACTCTATAAGAAATTCTATAGGTGGGCTAACCAAGATTTTAAGAATAACATCCCCGTTCAAGATGCTTATGGTTTTCCAACGCCCTAAAAATATTAGTATTTGTCAACTATAATCAGCTTCATAACCAAGAATCCCCATTAAATGCCGAAGTATGGAGGATTTATAATTTCAAAGCAGTCTTAAATACCTTCATCAGTAAACATGGGTTACTTCATTCTAAAGTATTCCCTCTAGTCTCATGAGGTATATTTGTTATTTTGCACGTCAAAGTCAGTAGCACTAACTAGTTACCTGAACTAACTTAGGCTTCTATACTCAGACTAACCTCTTGTAAGTGTATGTCCCTCGGTTCAGTGTCTAAGCTAGCTAACCTAAAGCCATGTCAGATCTAAATTGGTTTAGGGTTTTGGTCAGACTTGAGTTGAGCTAGGTCTAGTGCTTTGGTTAGGGTTTGAGCTAGACTTGTTTGGGTTAGATCTAGTGTTTCGATTAGGATTTGAGCTAGACTTGAGTTGGTTTTGATTTGGCTAAGTGAATTTGAGTTAGGTTTGGCTAAGTGAGTTTTGGTTAGGTTTGGCTAAGTGAGTTTGGGTTAGGCTAGGTTCGGATTAATCTGAGTTGAACCCAAACTCAAGCCCAATCCAACCATATTGAGTTGACTTAGCCTGACTAGACTTACAAAAATAAATTCTTAAATTAAACAAAAGGACAGAAGTTTAGCGGAGAGGAGGAGGATATCACTATATTAGCATTAAACGAAGTATTACTTAAAACTCAAAAACAGCTTCAATTCAATAGAAAACAATCAAATAAAATTAAATAACTTATAACTCTATTTTTGAAAGTGTAGTTATAAAAAACTTATTAATTATCTATGTGATATTTTTTTTTTGAGATTTTATATGGGCTGAAAAAAATAAATATTTTTATATAATTTGTGATATAATTATCATTATATATTTATTGATTTGAATTTTTGATTATTTAAACTCCTTCACAATCTTAGTATAGATTAAATGCACTCTCATAATCACCTTTATTTTGTAGAACTATTTGGTTGTTCAGTTTTGAAAAGCAGCAATGAATGTCTTAAAAAAACTTGGCAGATTTACATGCATATTAGTGTACCACTAAATTCATATTTATTTTAATATTTACATATCTAATACCTAAACTTCAATTTGACATATATGTCATAATGTATGTTTAACTTCCTTTTTTTTAAGTTGAAATAATAAATGGATGGCACAAACATAAAAAATTAAAATTTAGGTGTTAGATATGTAAATACGTAGGTGGGTATTTATGGAAGGACATCAAAAAACTTCTTATTAGACGAGTTATTCCATGGCATCTCGGCGTAGACCGGAGTAGGGTTTGCGTTGGTCCACAGGGCACCAGCTCGTCTTTCTTCTCTCCCACCTTAATTATTCATCTGATCGTCTGTATTGGTTGAGCAGAGATGCGACTTACGCTTGAGTTTGGGTAGAAATTTTCTTGCGAACTTCTTATTTTATTTTATTTTATTTTATTTGATATTTTCCAGAAATATACTCGTCTGTTCCTGATCCCAACTCTTGCGTCTGAATTATTGCATTTTTAATGTAGTGGCGGGCTGGATCTTCTGTGCCAATCCGTAAAAATCCATCAAGTTGATGTTACTCCTAAAGTTGAGAACGGGAAGGTAATCATTGTCCGGCGGGCTCCATAGAACTTGATTTCCTATCTCGGATATTTGATTTACTCTGCATCTTCAAATGCCTTGGCAGTTAACATTGCGTGATCTGTTGTCTTGGGTTCGGACTAATTTGATCAAAGAAAGACCAGAAATGTTCATGAAAGGGGACTCCGTGTACGTAAATTCATCTTTAAGTTTTCCATTTCCTTTTCTTTTTTTAAATTATACCAATCTTTTTGTTATAGGAGGCCTGGTATTCTGGTTCTCGTTAATGATTGCGATTGGGAATTATGCGGTGGCCATGATACGGAGCTAGAAGAAAAAGATGTGGTGGTTTTCATTTCCACCTTACATGGTGGGTAATTTTTCAGAAGTGAGAATTAGTCTATGTTTGAATGTTAACAGTTCCTGATCAAAGCTTGATTAAAGCTTGAACATTTTAGTTCAGGAGATTAACCATATATGTAACTTGTCATCATCTGGTGTAAACTTGTTAAAAGAGATTAGTAAGTTAAACGTGCCAATTCATCTGCTCTACTGGTTATTATATTTCTAATCAGTTTTATCTCTTTAATTTTTAGTTGGGATGGTAATTGTTTCCATTTATCTTGTTGCTTTCTGCAGGATTTACATCATGATTTTCAAGTGTAAGTGAAGTAAATGAAATTGAATTATCTTTTGTTTTGTTGTGTAGGAATCCACTGGCCTTTTTAGTGCCATAATGAATTCTCAGCCTCGAGCATTTTTTTTTCTTAACTCGCTAACCAAATTTAACATAAATTTGTTGAATTTTCAGACCGGTGTACTTAATCCATATCATAGATCAAAGTTTGCAATTTAGTTTAAGAGTTTCTCTTATATTCTAATGGAAAAGAGAAACGTATACTCATCTTTAAAAAGGTGATGGTGCTGATTATATTTGAATATGAATCCATATTTCTGCTAGTGTATTAATTTAGTTATTGCATATTTTCTGGGATTTGGGTAAATATGTTTGTTAATCTTGTTCTAGCAACCGTGTTATCTTTCACATCGATTTGTGCATCAATGGAGAACTAAGTCTTGATTTTGTTGCAAACTGTGGCTAATGTTTTATAGCCTGACTGTATGTTGTCCAACGAACCTATTAATAACTTGTTTTGATATAACCTTGGATTTTATGGCATTTAATAGGCTTAATTCCTCTAGTTTTTATTTATATTTTCTTTATATGCTCAAGGTTCATAGGTTCAGAAACCAATTCAATCTAGAACTAACTGATTCCAGTCTACAGTTTATTAGTATGTTTTGTGCGAGGCAGCACTAAGGTTGGGTTGAGGTCAATCTAAATCACGTTTGGGATTCTTACCTAGTTAATTTTTTGGAGCAGTTCATACATAACATCTAAATTTGCATTGTTTACAAAACTAACTCCCTGATAGTTTTATTTTTTCAAATTCTCGCCCAAATATCTAAATTCAATGCAAAACTCGAAACCTTATTTTTTGCTTTTTGTCAAATTCATAATGGTTTGATCTTGGCACATGCAAATATATCAATAGTTCAAAAATGACTTGAATTCTACTGTTATAAATAGTTAAGATTTGGGTTTTATGCATGTAATTCTTCCCGTAACTCTTATTATTATTCAGGATTTGTGCTAAAGCATTGATGAGGGCGATGGTTCTCTCAAGCATTTGATGAGGGAGTGCATATTATAATAGAAAGGTTGGGGAGTGGTTTGTGGGTAGAAACTTGTGAGAAAGAAAATGAGATTCATTGGCGGTGAATGGGGATGATGGATGGTAAATGGGATTATTTGATGGGTCTATGCATAAAATTAAGTCTATATTAAGGCTATCTGATCAGGATTGTAGGATTCAAACTAATGCTTCTGATTGAACTCACGAAACATTTAATTTTAGTCAGAGTAATGTCTATTAAGCTAGCTGTTATGGTCAATCGGTGATGAACTCTATAGTGGAATCATTTTGAGTTATGGTTGAGGAAATCATGCATGACCTTCAATAAATGGTGCGTCACAGTTCCCTCACATCCCTTTTTTATGCAAATTTCTTCTAAATTCNCTCCTCCTTCGTGATAGCTTAAGATCTCTTCCCTTTGCTCCTTCTTCGTGATAGCTTAAGATCTCTTCCCTTTTGCTGCTCCTAGGCCTCACTCCCACTCTATTTATAGAAGCAAGAGAGTGGTAGGTGGGAGGTAGGTGGGTGGTAGGTGAGCGGTAG
>JXCR01144874.1:72998-107471 GCA_002079205.1 Phalaenopsis hybrid cultivar | reverse complement strand
TTGGGGCTAATTTGGGGATTTTGTCAAAGATGGTCAAATTGACCAAATTGGACCAAGGTGTAGTTGGACAAAATGAAATTGGGAATATTTTGGATTTATTAGGATTTTTTAGAAATTAGACCAAGGTGTTGTTGAACAAAATGAAATTGGGAATATTTTAATTTATTGGGATTTTTTTAGACCAAGGTGTAGTTGTAAAAAATGAAATTGGGAATATTTTAGATTTATTGTTGACCAAATTGGACCAAGGTGTAGTTGAACAAAATGAAATTGGGAATATTTTAGACTTATTGGGATTTTTTAAGAATTTTTGAGTAGTTGAACAAAATGAAATTGGGAATATTTTGGATTTATTGGGATTTATTAGGAATTTTTTGGAAAAAATGAAATTTGGAATATTTTGGATTTATGGGGATTTATTGGGAATTTTTGGAATTTTTTTTGTTTTTGAGTCATGGAGGGGTATCTTGGTAATTTGGCCATTTTTAGAAATTTTGACAAATTTGAATGTAGTTGGACAAAATGAAATTGAGAATATTTTGGATTTATTGGGATTTATTGGAAATTTTTAGAATTTTTTAGAATTTGGGCATGGGAATAGTTTGGATTTATTGGGATTTATTGGGCATTTTTGGAATTTTTTGAATTTTGGGTCCAGGGGTATTTTGGTCATTTGGTCATTTTTGGAAATTTTGACAAATTTGGATGTATTCAAGGTATTTAAAATGGGTTTTTTTGTTATTGGGAATTTTTGGAATTTTTTGGATTTTGGGTCATGGAGGGGTATTTTGGTAATTTGATCTAAATTTTTTTTTTTTTGGATTTTGGGTCATGGAGGGGTATTTTGGTAATTTGGCCATTTTTTATTTTTGGAATTTTTTGGATTTTGGGTCACGGAGGGGTATCTTGGTAATTTGGCCATTTTTAACAGTTTGACAAATTTGGATGTATTCAAGGTATTTAAAATGGGTTTTGATCAATTTTGGGTATTTTGCCATGACAAATTTGGATGTATTCAAGGTATTTAAAATGGGTTTTGATCAATTTTGGGTATTTTGACAAATTTTTGGAAATTTTAACAAATTTGGATGTATTCAAGCTGTTTGAAATGGGTTTTGATCAATTTTGGGTATTTTGACAAATTTTAAGAATATTAGCCAAATTTGGGTCCCAAGGGCAGTTAGGTAATTTGGAGGTGCCTAGGGACAAAATATATTAGCCAAATTTGGGTCCCAAGGGCAGTTAGGTAATTTGGAGGTGCCTAGGGGCAAAAGCATTAGCCAAATTTGGGTACCAAGGGCAGTTAGGTAATTTGGAGGTGCCTAGGGGCAAGAGACTAAATTTGGGTCCCAAGGGCAGTTAGGTAGTTTGGAGGTGCCTAGGGGCAAAAGACCAAATTAGGTTTTGGGTCCCAAGGGCAGTTAGGTAATTTGGAGGTGCCTAGAGGCAAAAGACCAAGTTAGGTTCACATAGAATTGGATAGATATCCATTCTAAATGAACCATGGATTAATGTATTGTGAAGATATATAGAATTGGATAAATATCCATTCTAAATGAACCATGGATTAATGTACTGTGAAGATATGGTATGAATTGATGGGTTTTGATTAATTTTGGGTATTTTGGCAAAATTTGGGAATATTAGCCAAATTTCGGTCTTTTGATCAATTTTGGGTATTTTGGCATAATTTGGGAATATTAGCCAAATTTGGGTCCCAAGGGAAGGGGCAAAAAACTAAGTTAAGCATTTCACATAGAATTGGATAAATATCCATTCTAAATGAACAAAAGACCGAGTTAGGCATTTCACATAGAATTGGATAGATATCCATTCTAAATGAACCATGCCCAAGTTAAGCATTCCACATAGAATTGGATAAATATCCATTCTAAATGAACCATGGATTAATATGTATTTTGGCAAAATTTGGGAATATAAGCCAAATTTGGGTCTCAATGGCAGTTAGGTAGTTTGGGGGTGCCTAGGGGCAAAAGACTAAATTTGGGTCCCAAGGGCAGTTAGGTAGTTTGGAGGTGCCTAGGGGCAAAAGACCAAATTAGGTTTTGGGTCCCAAGGGCAGTTAGGTAATTTGGAGGTGCCTAGAGGCAAAAGACCAAGTTAGGTTCACATAGAATTGGATAGATATCCATTCTAAATGAACCATGGATTAATGTATTGTGAAGATATATAGAATTGGATAAATATCCATTCTAAATGAACCATGGATTAATGTACTGTGAAGATATGGTATGAATTGATGGGTTTTGATTAATTTTGGGTATTTTGGCAAAATTTGGGAATATTAGCCAAATTTCGGTCTTTTGATCAATTTTGGGTATTTTGGCATAATTTGGGAATATTAGCCAAATTTGGGTCCCAAGGGAAGTTAAAGCAATTTGGTATTTTGGCAAAATTTGGGAATATTAGCCAAATTTGGGTCCCAAGGGCAGTTAGGTAATTCGAGGATCCTAGGGGCAAAAGACCAAGTTAGGCATTTCACATAGAATTGGATAAATATCCATTCTAAATAAAGCAAAATTTGGGAATATTAGCCAAATTTGGGTCCCAAGGGCAGTTAGGTAATTTGGAGGTTTGGCAAAATTTAGGAATATTAGCCAAATTTGGGTCCCAAGGACAGTTAGGTAGAGGGGCAAAAAACTAAGTTAAGCATTTCACATAGAATTGGATAAATATCCATTCTAAATGAACAAAAGATCAAGTTAGGTATTTCACATAGAATTGGATAAATATCCATTCTAAATGAACCATGAATTAATGTACTGTGAAGATATGGTATATCCTAGTTGNATAGGAAAATCCTATGGCTAGACCTAGGCTACTAAAGAAATTTCTAGACCTCAACCAAAAGTGAGGTGAACAGCATCATACTCAATTTTTTGTCGAATCAAATCATTAGTGTGAGCATTTCTAGCTTCCATCTTATGCATCCTTTAATCCATCCTCAAAATATCTCCTTATTGTATCATCAACTATCCAAAAGTTCTTTATTGCTGGGGTCACTAGAAGTAGGTCCATGAGAGGTATAAGGAATATCTTTAGAAGTAGAAGGAATATCTCTAGCTTTGCTGCCAGATCTCCAGTCAACATGAGATTCATATGTCTTGATGTTTGCAGGCCCAGTAGGTCTTTAAGGCTCAATCCTCTCCTCATCAGGTCTAAAATCAACTTCTGCCTGCTCACAAAGTGTGTAAATAAGAGCAAGGAGTTTCAATCCACCAGAAGTCTCCCCAGAGCAATAGATCAAGTGTTCATATAAATAATATAGCCCACATTTATGTCCATAACTTGCTGAATACAGTAGTTCAGAGTGGCTCTATCTTTGGTCACCACATTATGATGGTTCATCGATATCATTCTTCCAGAAATAAAATAATGTCAAGCCTTAGATACTACATTTAAACTATTACGGGGAAAGTTAACTTTAACTCCATTTTTTTATTTTTTAAGCCCCTTTCTCCTAGTCAGAAAAGAAATAACTTCATCTAAAGCCTGATCTGTAATAGAAAAAGAATGATACTAGCATCTATACACATCTTCTATAGAATAAAACTCATTTATTTTCTTTGGAGTAAATTCTACCCTTTTTCCATGAACAAATATATAATCATCAGAAGCTTCAGAAAGGTTGACATAACATTCCATTACAATTTCAGCTATTGCATTGCAGTAAAATAGCAGAATTTTTCCCATTGTCGAGCAATAATCAAAAGTTCAACTTCTCCTCCTGGATTTTTAATACCTCAATCGTGAATTACTTTCTTATTTTCACAAATGCTATGAAATTGAGCACTGTCTCTAAAGCTAACAAATCTCTCCTGGTCATATTCTACTTTCCTTTTGCTTGATCTAGGTGCCATAGGAAATCTAGAAAATTTTGAAAAATTTGAATAAATTCTATAATTCCAAAAATCAAAATGTAAAACAATTTAAACTTCAAATCACTATATAAGAGTTCATCACCAAAAGATTTTCTCAAAAATTTCTCAAAAATTTTTTCATATTTTTGGATCCATGCAATGTGAGATAAATCCTTGGTGAAAATCAAAAATTTTTTGTTTAAAGTGTGGTTCTTACCTAAAGAAGATGAAATATGATGTCTTTTAGCCTCTAAATCGCCTCAAATCCGATCACAATCAAGCCCTAGCCGCCCAAACTAAAGGTTGAAGATGACTTAAGCGTAAAACTGGTGGCCACAGTAAAATTGCGAATTTTTAGGGGTTAAATCTGCTGAAGGCCCGAAAATTTCATATTTTGCTTTTTTTTAATTTTCAATTTCCTATCTACTTACTCCAAAATTTTTAGTATTTTAAACACAAATTTTTATCTAATAATAATTGACAAAATAAAACATTTCACCAATACAAATTTTCACAAACAACAACAAACTAACTTTTATATATGAAAGTACACTTTTAACAAACACAATATTTTAATTGCACAATCACACATACTAAACAAACTAATTATAAATCAGCATCAAAATCAAGCCACAACACTAAATGCTATCACAAAACTATACACACAATCAAAGTTCAGAATTCTAAAGCAAAAAAAAAAAAACCAAACCAAATTAAATCCACACAATTACGCTATATATATAATGTTCTAAAATACATAGAGAATTTAAACACTTCAATTATTACGCCTCATCTTCAGTACTTTCTCCTCCTTTGATATCTCCCATAGATTGGTAATGAACATATAAGTTGTAGAAGGATCGGTACGGTAATTGATCTATTGAATTTTCTTCGATCCACCCTTTTTCTTTAAACATCCGAACTAATCCTGCTTCAAAAGTTCCAGTGTGCTCAAAATTTTCTTTTATTCTCCAATCTAGGTGGTCAAAATGGTACTTAAGATCTCCTACTGCATTCATAATACTCTAAAGTTCCCTTTCAATTTTCTTCAAATTTCTTTTCCAAAGCAAGCGAACTTCCAACTGCTGGTGGTATTAATGGAGTTGGAGCATGTGAAGATTGATCTTTGATGGCTTCTAATACTTCATTTCGATTTCCACAATAATTCTCATTTTTAGGATTCATGGGCTCCCAAGGTAATAAAGTCTTTTCCCAACTTTCATATGGAACTTGGGCTTGACCGCAAATCAAAAAGATGGTATATGGTTGCCCAAGTCCATAAATTGGTCCATTAGTAAGGATACCCATAATAAATTTAAATATAATAGACCCTATATCAATGGGTTTTTCCATTTGAATGCAGTAATTTAAAATAGCATATTCTTTGGCAATAAGAAACGTCATTGCTTCGAAATTGGATTAAGTAATGAAGTGGAGAAACTAACATATCCTTCATCTCGTATCTCCCACATATCACTTTCATCTGTCAGAAGATTATACAAGTTTTGCATCAAATCTCATGTATGAATGAAATTTGTATAATGACAGATTGGAATATTGTCTATCATATACAATTCATTAATCCTTGCAGGAGTAAATTGTACAGCCTTACCTCGTACCAAGACAACACCTTGAGTAATTCCATGTAAGTTTGCATAAAACTCTTTTACCACATGTACGACAACCGCAAATGTAGTGTAACACAAAACTTCCCAACGCCTTTGCAGAATTATTTTATCAATCAAACCAGTAGGATTGATCACTCTATGATTAGAAAATCCTCTTTCCTTGATTAATCTCCCCTTCGTAATAACTTTATCATATAATTACTACGCGTCAAAACTAATAAAATTTCTTTTGTTGAAAACTCCATACCTCAACGTATTTCTGGATTTGGAAGCCATGGAGTCCAAAAATAGAAAGTTACTAGGCGTCTAAGGATGTTTCTAGGCCTTTTTAAACTCGTCCCGGTGGTTATTATGAAGAGAAATCGCACCAAAAGCTGCCAAAAGTCATCTAAAATAGTTCAACCGCACTCGGCGCCTTCGGCGCACCCGATTGGTGCTGCCGGTGCTGATGTCTGTTATCTAAGGCGTCGTCAACGCTAGTGGACAAAATTGCAATTTTCATTTTTTATTCAATTCGATTCCAAATTTTCCTCCAATACCAATATTTGACTTAATTTATAATAAATGCAATTGTGTAGGATTATTATCTACTAATATATAATACACTTAACAAAATAAATAGTAATACATAGCAATATGCATATGGGTCACCTCTCACAAAGTGCTTGGTTTAACGTCGTCAGCCGACATACCATTTGTTTAGTTGGGTTGACTTAACATTAAAACTTCTTTAAATTGAGGTATGTGCCCTTCATAATAATGTTTTGAATGATGCCCATTAACTTTAAATATCTGTCCAATTATAAGATCTTTAATAACAATAGTTCCATAATGATAGACTCTAACCACTTTAAATGGTCCTAACCATCTGGATTTTAGTTTTTCTGGAAACAATCTCAATCTTATATTATATAGTAGAACTTCTTATCCAGATTCAAATTTCTTCTTAACAATTTCAATCATGTCATATTTTCATTTTCTCTTTATAGATTTTTGCATTATCATTATGCTTCATTTTTAATCTCCTCAAGTTCATTGAGTTGCAAAAACCTTTTCTCACCAGCATCCTTTAAATTAAAATTATATTCTTTAATAGCCAAAAATTGTTTATGTTCCAATTCTACTGGTAAATGACATATTTTTCCAAAAATCAATCTATATGGGGACATTCTTATAGGAGATTTACAAGCAGTTCTGTATGCCCATAATGCAGTATCTAGTCTACCAGAACAATCCAATTTATAAGGATTTACAGCTTTTTCTAAATTGCGTTTAATTTCACGATTTGATATTTTTGCTAGACCACTAGTTTGAGGATGATAAGCAGTAAAGAATTTACGCATTATATCATAAATGATTACTCTCGACATTAATTAATTTTTCAATTCTCTTATTCTTGAAATGAGATCCTCCATCAATAATGATTACTCTCGACATTCCATATCGTGTAAAAATATTTTTAGTTAAAAATTAAGAAACACTGCAAGCGTCACATCCAGGCACAACAATAGCTTCAATCCAGTTAGACATATAATCAATAGCAAGTAATATATATAAAATTCTAAATGAAGGCATAAATGATTCATACAAATGCAGGGAGAAAGGTACAGTGAACTACTCAAACTTCATGAGAAAGAAATAATAATACACTAATTTCATATATAAAATAAAGTTCATACAACACTGATAAACAAACAATTCTTATCTGAAAACTTTTTCTCAAAGCAAATCCTTTGTAGCATTCTTAGAAATGCAGGAAGAAGATATCTCTCACTTTTCTCCTTCTCCAGCACTCTTACAGAAAGTTTCACACTAACTCTCACCACAAAAACTCTAAACTATTAAAATAAAATCACTAATTGACTACAATATGGAAGTGGAATGGAATGATGTGGTGCGAAAAATTAAAGTAGGGAAGTGAAAAACACAGAGGAGCCCTTTTTTGATGAAATTCGGTCCCAAATAGAGCTCAAGGTTTGTTCTCCAAGAGGTGCCTCCAAAAAATCTTCAAAAAATCATCCAAATACATCAAACCTTCTAGAAACAAGGTCTGCACCACCTTTTGTGCCGTCGGCGCTGGTCTGGCGTCGTCGGTGCTAATTAAAAAATCTCTGCTTTAATTTGTTCTACGCCGTCAGCACTGTCGGCGCTGAGCATTTCTTCAAAACGTCATTTTGACTCCAAATTTCATCCTTTTTGTTTCTTTTTGCTTTAAACCCTAACAATCAACAATGTGCAAGAAAACATCAAATTACCTTCCATTAAAGTGCAATATCATCAAAAATAGGTATAAAATATGGGCCTAAAAATGCATATATTTTTGGTGTATCACTATTCACAAGCTGGTTGAAATCATAGCACTCTCGAGTTATTATATTTTTCAATAGATTTTAACCTCACAAGTGGCCAACTTGCAAAGTGAATGAAGAATCGGTGAAAATGCCATCACAATTTTTAAAATAAAAAAAAAATCTTTAAATCATTCTCATCCCGCAAGATTAATTCTTAAATGAATGGAGAGAGAATGAAAACTACTCAAAATTCATGGAGATAAAATAAAAAAACATGATTTGTATTGAAAGTCAAGTCTTAACAATAAGAACTCAAACACAAATATAAAGTACTTATTTTATGTCTTCTCCCTAAAAAATTCCAGCAGTTACCTTCAAGTTAACTCCAAACTCTTCTTATGCAAGACAAACTCTCTTAAATATGAACTCACACACCCGCTCTAAACTCTCTAACTCTCCTAAAAGTTCTCTAAAAGTCTCCAGCTTCGTTCAACCATTGACCCCTTGTTGACCTCATTTTTTGGTTGAGGTTTAGTTTTCCCTCTTTATTTGCCTAAGTTCTAGCTATAGGAAATTCCTGTTGACTATTCATAGAAAACTAAAAAAGGAACCCTCACCATTATAAACTCCTCCTTGCTCAACTTAAATTTCCACATGTCGGCCCTAACCGCTAGCACTGAGTAGGTGGGGTCAGTATGAGGGAGTTCAAGATGAGCCCCCATAGGACTGTCTGACCTTAGGGTTAGCACTGGGTGTTGGTCTGGAGCTAGTTCACTCACCTACACTCACTCTCACCTACAATCACTCACAACCTTAAACCCAAATTTTTTTACTTTGATCCCTTGATTCTTTTGGGAAACTCATGTAGATGGTCCCCTAAACCCACTAGCCCTAGGCTAGGGTTTAGCTAAGACCAGTACATAGAGGACCCAAATGGGGATTCTATTAGTCCATAGTTCACATATGGTGGTTGGCTTGCCAATTCTACCAAAAATACCCAACTTGGCCTTTTGCCCCTAAATCCATCCAAATTACCTAAATGCCCTTCAAACCTTAAATTTAGCCAAAAAAAAGAAGAGCTTAAATTTTCTTAAGGAAACCTACTAAATTGCTCTCAGATGATTATTGGAACATTTTGACAAGATCAAAATGAACTTGAGATATTTCAAGAGATATTCAAAATGATCTAGGGCCATACCTTGAAAATTTTGAAATCTATTAGATATTCTAAAGGGCAGATTGGACTTGTCATATTTTATTCTAAAATTATCCGCTAGGATCTTCCAAGATTCATCAAAATCATAACTTGGGGTATGGTAGCTAAACCTTCCTCTACTCTTACAACTTAAACCTTCCTGCAATACTTGCAAGTACTAACCTTTCAGGTGGTGAAGCGAGAAGACTCGATAGGTATGCTTTTAAATTAATGCATTTACCATCATGTACTTCTTATTTCAAACTTGCATGTTAGACAACAATGTCACCCTATATGAAAGCCTAAAACTGCTAGGATATCCATAAAACCAAAATAGATGTCATATATTTCTTAATTTATTTGATCGAGTCTCACCCTCAAGTCTTGTGTTTATCTTTCGGGATCGATACAGGTCTTGAGGTATAGTACTATTTCATTTAAACTATGAAAAATATGGGATTAGTTAGATTTCATATTTTTCTAAACTATATACACATATGTAAATTAAACGTTCTTCCGAAATGGGCGACTGGATTTCTATTCCAGCGGCCGACAGCTTCTAACGGGCAACTCCTTAACAAAAAATAGTGTTGACACCCCTTTTAATATATCTCTGAAAAATAACCAAGGGTCACTTCAAGCATCTTTTCAAAATTCATCCAAATTCATTGCATCTTATAGAGAAAATATTTTTGGTGCTATGGTGCCACACTTGGGTGCTATGACGCCCATCACGTCTGATAGCTAGCGTTATGGCGCCAAAGGCTGGCGTTATGACACCATATGATGCTGTACCATTTTTCTCCATCTTGCCCTCATTTTCTCTAAAGATCCATTTCTTGTACTTGAAACTAAAAACATGAAAAACACCTTCCTTTAAAGTGCAATATCATAAAAAATGTCCATAAAATAAACATTGAATGTATAGTAAAAACATGTAAATTTTTTGTGTATCAGCTAGGAACTTAACTTTGCCAGACTTAATTTACATTACTTTATTTGAATTAAGGAATTTTTTTTATGGTTGTTAATGTTTGTTTGAAGTTATTTAGAGTTTTTTAAAATGTTTGAAATACTTGAAGATTTTTAAGGTTTGTTGAAGTTTGTTGGATTTAATAGACGGTTTGTTAAAGCTTAAAATTTATTTGAAGTTTGTTTGATGTTGGTTAAGGTTTCTTTGAATTTTTAGAGTTTTTTTGAAATTGTTTAAGGTTTTTCCAAGTTTGAAATTTATTTGAAGTTAGTTTAAGTTTTAAAATATTTTAAGATTTGAAATGGGTTTAAAATTTTTTAGTTTTTAGTTTTGAAAAGGTTTTAACATCTTAAGAGTTTAATTTTTAAGGTCTTAAGATGATTTAAGGTTTTAAAAGGCTTTAAAATGTTTTAAATTTAAGTTTCAAAAAGACTTTAAAGTCTTAAAAGTTTAAGTTTTGAAGTTTTAAGGATTTTATTTTATTCTTGAAAAAGGCTTTAACTGTTTTATTCTTGAAAAGGATTGACTGTTTTCATTCTTTAAAAAAGTTAAAAATTTTAAAATTTGTAGAATTCTATAAATGGTTTTGGAGTTTTAAAAGTGATTTTGGGTTGAAGAGGTAAGATTAATGTTTGATTCAAACTGATTAACTAGGGCTGAGAGGTTAGGTTGGTTATATTTTTTTACTTAAAGAGATTTAATTGAATTTGATAAGCTTGATTAGTGTTTAAGGTGAAGGTTTGACTAATGTTTAAAACTAGGCTAATAGGAAGGATAAGCTAGAAAAGTTTTTAATGGAGATGAAGCCCTAACCTTAAAATAAAACTAGACACTATAAAAAATGCTTAATGGGTTTACTAACCTAATTTTGGGGTATAGCTCCCCTAGTCAAGATGTCCATGATTTTCCATCAACTTGAGCATATTAGTATCCTTAAAATTCAACCAACTGAATAGAAATTTTCTCTATTATTACCATAGTTATGGTGAATGTAGTCATTCTTACTATTAGTTGATTCAGTGTGCCTTTGTCAATAACTATGTGCTACTTCATATTAGGGCACTTACATAGTAACATGGGATAAGACCTTTTTTTAAGTCTCAGTCCTTAACACCAACTAGGGTACCTAGTAATCTAACCTAGGCTTTTAGAGTAGTTTATTCTAGGTTGTTTATCCTCTTAAGCTTTGTTTCTAAGTTAGTTAACCTATGGTTTATAAATGATCTACCTAGTAGCGGTTCCCATGATTTAAGTTAGTGGATTTTAGAGTTTCTTTTTGGGTTTGATATTTAATTCCTGGTTTTTTAGTTCATATTTTGCCGATCATTATAAAAATATAGGTTCTTCTAGGTTAAAGTTTTAACATTTAGTTTTTTTATCATAGGTTGACGTTTTTTCTTTGATTTTATTCCTAGGTTTTACTTCTAATGTTTGTTTTATTGTTCTATGTTGAACCTTTCATTCATTAAAAGGTTTCATCTAAGTATTTCATATTCACACTCTTCACACTTAAGCTTCATTCACAAATTTTATTCCCAAGCTTTAAATTTTCACACATAAAAAGTTAATTTTGTAAAATCTTACTGTCACCCATAAGAATACTTTTAAGCGTGTGAGTGAACCTAATGTGAGAACTGTGCAAGTATGGAATTGCTCAAAATATATATGTTTAAGAGTTAAACTTATACTTCACATACTACTGAAATGAAACATGTTCATTTTTGGGACAAACCTATCAACCTTTATAAGTATTGTATAAATTATTCAAGAGGGATTTGAAAACTCATATAATTTTAGTATGAGAGTTTATATAACTTGTGAGCTCACAATAGGATTTTACCTTATCTTTAGAAAGGGTTGTATTTAAGCTTGTTTTTGTTTTGAGAAATTTTTGTTTAAGTTTCCTATAGAATTTTACTTTGGCTATTTTGGTTTTGAAAAGATTTCTCTTAGTTTCATATTATTAATTTTAGTTTATGTTTTATTTTAAAAAATAGATTATTTGTTAAGGGTTTTACATTTGTTTTGCCTTTGGGATTTTTTGTCTTTTTTAGTTTAAGGAGTAGTCGATTTTGGTTTTACTTTACAAAGGTTTGAACTTGAGTTTTTGTTGAATATAAGTTCTTATGTTTTGTTTTAAAAGTCTTTATTTGAGTTTTGTTCTTGAAAAAAGTTTTTGTTTTGAGTTGAGTTTTATTTTTGAAAAGAAGAATTTTATTTAGAGTTTCTTTTGAAAAGGTTTATGTTTGAAGAAGATTTTATTTTTTTCATAGAAAAAAATATATCTTAAAAACTTGTGATTTTTTAACAGAGTTTGGAGAGATCTTTTAGTTTTAAAAAATATTTACTTTGAAAAGAATTATATTTCTTGAAGAGATTTTATTTTTTAAAACGTTTTTTTAGTAAATTTTAGAAAGGGTTGTTAAGTTTTACTAGTTGACAATTTTATTCTAAACTTAAAATAAATTTATGAGGCATTAAAAGCTATAACACATATAAACTTATTTTATTCTCCTATCTTTCAGAAAAAATTTAAATTTTTTGAATTTTTATAGAAAACAAAGAAAAAGTTAATGATAACAATTGTTCTCTTTTAAATGTGTAGATTACACCACTTCTATTATGAAATATTTCACAAGTCTTTCAATGACTACTTAACTTATTAAAATAATCATTCCTAAGTATGTAAGCACAAAACAAACTTTTGCTTAAAATTTAAACATCTCAACTTGTATTTTTGGTATGGAAACATGAAAATCCCAACTTTGATTTTTAAATAAGGTATCCCACTAGCACATGAGCCATGAAACTAACACATGGATTTTTATTTTGACACATAGAACAATACACATGGAATTTTGTTTTTTACACAAAAATAAGCAAATTATTTTCTTTTGTATGCATAAGATTATCAAATGAGTTTCTTTTTACATGGAACATGAAATGAGCATGAAACGGGATTTAATTTATATAAAGATTTCAATGAGGGTTAGGGTTAGGAAGGGTTTTTCTGTGTTTCAGATACGGTGATGAAGGGGTGGTAGCTTATACATATGGAGGTCAGTCATACTTAGTGGTCTACGCATGAAAATGCTACTCATGAGGGCACAAATATGTATGAAGATTACATGTGAAATTAAACTAAATATGAAGATCTTCACATAGAACAAAGCCTATATATAAATTATATACATGAAAGACAAACTTACATGAAGATCACATGGCATAAACTACGCGTGGAGTCTAAGTGTGCACATTTAAGTTCTCTATATTAATAAAAAATGTATTTAGAGATCATGTAGAAAAAATTAAGTAGGGATTCTAACTGTTTCACATGATTAAAAAGATATTTGTAAGATTAAAACATAAGGAGAAAAGTTAAGTCACATAACAAAAATTATTTAAAAATAATGTTCTCATGAGATGACTTCTATATAAGTAAGCCACATAAAGAAATGCATGAAAGAAAAAAAGAGACATGTACAAGGAGAAAAAGCGAAAGAGAGTGGGAATTGAAATAGAGGAGATGTAAAAGAATAAGTAGGAAAAGGAAATAATGTGTTAATCAGAAGAAAAAGAAGAAGTAGATTAATAGATGGAAGAATCACACAAAAAAATTTGTAGTGGAATTATGAAGAGGAAGAAGTGTGAAAAATGAAGGTAAGGAAGAAGTGAGGAAAAAAGTAGTGATGAGAAGTAGAAGTAGAAGAAAAGATAAGTATAAGAGAAATAGAAGAAGTAAAAGAAGACATGAAGAGAACTTACAATAAAGTGAGTAGAGGCTAGAAAGCACCGTCGGATGGGAAGCAGATGAATGAGAACACCAAAGTGGGAGAACAAGCCAAAAGGAGGAAGGCAGTTGCAAATCATTTTGCCTAGAAGCAAGTAAGGGTAAAAATAAGAAAATAAAGGAGTAGTGGACGTAAGCAGGAGCGGTTGATGCTTCAAAACCAAGTAGAAGGAGTTGGATTATTGGTGGTGTTCCTACATCATTGGACACTGTAATTAATTCACCCACTCGGGTTGCATGCGACATAGCTGACTGATCCCCGAAAATATAGTTGTGTAAAATTTATAAAGCTGACTCCTCTTTACAATGTTGCCAAAATCTTGATGTGGCATTTTATGAATAAGACCGTTAATCAATTAATGTAGGGATTCTATGCAAGTATATGTATCCTTTATAAAGTAATATAAGTTTCGATTTAAGTCTCAAATATTGATCCCACGAGGAAGGTTTAAATTTAAAATGATAAATTAACTAAGAAATTCACAGAAATAAAATGAAATTACTATCACTAATTTTGAATATTTGAGATACTATCACAACTAAATTATCAATTACTAGCAAAATTTAAATGCAGAGTTTAAATTAGTACCTAATAAATTATGTTTATGTGATCAAGTTTTTTAATATGAAAAAACATCTTTCCCACTACAATGAGTTTTTTATAAAATGAGATTAAATAAATGGTTTAAATCTCTACTGTATGAAACAGGAGAAATTTTAATTCTCTACCCTGATTCAGTGTTATAAAAAATCATTGGTTAATCTCAAGTTTAGTCCCTAAATCCAACTCTAGACTAGGAGGATACCGGCTCTCACTCCAGAGCTCCCACTTCCCTTCCTCTGAAGGCTAACTCTCGCTTTAGTTCTTAAACACTAAGAACGAATTGGGGATTTTAGTCTATCACCCTAAAATCTCCAATTCTACACCCAACTAAGTATACTTCCCTATTTATTTGCACTTAATTCCACGAACGAAATACTCCTTCAAGGAATTAAATGTGATTCTCTCTCTATTGTAGAACTCATACTTCATTTCTCGGATCATATGTTTCACAACATATTTTAACAATTCAATTGGCTAGATCAAAAAGTAAATTAAGAATGGAGTTGAAAAAGCACACAATTTATTTTATATTTTAACATTGGCACTTCCAAATTATCTCTTCATTTCACCATATCTTAGAGTAGGGATAAAGATAGTAAAAACTACTCAGACTTCATGAGAAAGATACAACAAAACACAAATTTCATATATAAAAGAAAGTTCATACAATAATAATAAATAAACAACACTTATCTAAAACTCTTTCTCAAAGCAAATCCTTTGTAGCCTCTTAGGAAATGTAGGAAGAAAAAATCTCTCACTTCTCTCCCTCTCCAACACTCATAGAGAAGAATTCACACTTAAACTCACCACAAAAACTCAAAATTATCAAGAAAATAAATGACTAATGGATTCTAAGTGGTTATATGGAATGTGGAATAGGGTGGAAGAGAGTCGAAAGCGGTTAAATGGTGCGAAGGGGGCACGAAGGGGGTGTTTTCTGATCAATTTTGGCTCTAAATAGTGCCTAATGTCGGTTTTCCAATAGGTGTATCCAAAAACTCTTCAAAAAGTGTCCAAATTTGTCAAATCTTCTAGAAATAGGGTCTACACCGACACTGGCACTGTCGGCGCCAGTAACCACTTAATTAAGTTGCGCTCTCTGTGAAATGGCACCATCGGTGCTGAACATTTCTTCAAAAGCTTTATTTTGACTCTAAATTTCATCCTTTTTGCTTCCTTTTTGCTTCATGTCCTAAAAATCAACAACCTGTAAGAAAACATAAAAAAATACCTTTCTTTAAAGTACAATATCACTAAAAATGAGTATTATCAACAACCTGCAAGAAAACATCAAAATACCTTCCATTAAAGTGAAATATCACCAAAAATAGGTATAAAATATGGGTCTTAAAAATGCATATATTTTTGGTGCATCAAAATCCCCCAAACTTAAATGTTACTTGTCCTCAAGTAACTACTTTACTACATAAAAAAAATATGACTCATGGCAAGAAATTTAACTTCTAGAATTCTATATTTTAGTCCACTAAATACAAAAACATAACTTAAGAAAAATGTAAAATAACTCCAATTAATACTAAAGGTATAAGAATATCTAGCAATCAAGTCTAAGATTCCTTATTCTCTATTTCCTTTTCAAGGAAAATTGCAAATTATTCATATTAATGCCACTTAAAATATTCATATAAAAAAGAACTTCATGAAACTTTACTAGTAAATATGCTAATAATTAAATATAAGTTTAGGAAATGTAGTCAAGCCTTCTTCTTTAAGTTGATTCAAGTGAAGCCAATTTTTAATTAGGCATCTTCTCAAGCTTCTCCTCACATCTTTTTATTTTCTTTCCTTTTCTTTTCTTTTCTTTTCAGGATCATTTTGAATCCTTTCTCTTTTTCTTTTCTTTTTTCTTTTTTTTAATGTGAGGATTATAATATTTGGATAACCTTTAATGATTTTGAATTTCACTACCTTCTTCTTAAAGTTAAAAACTTCTTACATTCCTTCACTTTATAAATTTATATTTGCTTTGAAGATTTTTCATAAAGTTTTCTTCTTTTCTTCTTACATGAATTTCTAAAATTTTTAATACTTCAAAAATATCAATTCCTTTACTTATAATAAAAAACGTAGTCTTATTCTCTCATACCAAATATCTTAATCTCTAAAATTAACCTTTATTATTGAAATTTTTTTCTTAAGTTTACTATATATTTAGAAACACAAATATAGTTATCTAAAGTTATCCTCTAGTACTTATGGTCATGTTAAATTTTAAAAATTTTGAAAATCTAGTTAATTGAGGACAAATAAAATTAAGTTTCTTTTCTTTAAAATGGAATTTTTCTTTCCCCCCAAACTTAAATTTTTAAAAGAATTAGCATGAAAAACTAAAAAAAAATAAAGGGTGAAAGAAAAAATTTAATACATAAAGAAAAGACTTACCTGTTGAAGGTTATGATATTAAAACTTAACTCTGAAATAATGCAGGTGCTAATATCAAAATCTACAATACTTAAAATTAAATAACACATAACACATATAAAAATTTGTTGAGAAAGAGTTAACTAAAAATACATTCAACAAAGTACTAAAAACTAACAACAATACTAAAATGATTCCCAATGTAAAAACTATTTCACAATTCTATTGTTCGCAATACAACATAGTATTTAAAATAAAGCAAAGTGTCACACTCTAAAACAACCAAAAATAACAATAAAGTACAATTAAACATAAACTAAACAAAAAAATCAAAGTAAAACATCACCAATCATCATCTTCTTCTTTTTCCACGTCTAAGTTTTGCTGCTGATACGGGGTAAAAACAAGGTGAGTAGGAAATTGAACTGAGTGGTCACCCCTCATATATCTGACCATCGTATCATCATAAGCAGCATCATACTCAAACTTTTGCCTTGTCAAATCATCATTGTGAGCATTTCTGACCTCCATATTTTCCATTCTACTTTCCATTCTCAAGATATCTCCCTGTTGGACCATCATCTACTCCATAAGTTCCTAAAGAGTAGGGGTACTGGAAGTAGTGGTTCCATATCTCCATCCAAGATGAGATTCATAAGTCTTAATATTGGCAGGCCCAATGGGTTCTAGAGGTTCAATCCTCTCCTCATCCATTCTAAAATCAACTACTATTTGTTCACATAGTGTGAAGATTAGGGCAGGGTGTGCTAAACCACCAGTAGTCTCTCCCAAAGTAGTAAAATGAGCGTTTCTATAAACAATAGAGCCTACATCTATCCTTCTCATCTGCTGGATACAGAAGTTCAAGATGGCTCTATCCTTATTAACCTTACTATGATGATTTGTTGGTATCATTCTACCAGAAATAAAGTAGTGTCAGGTCTTAGATACTACATTTAACATAGAAAGAGGGAAGTTTACCTTAACATCATTTTTCACTTTTTAAGCTCCTCTTCCATTAGTAAGAAATGAAATAACTTCATCAAGGCCTCATTTGTAGCAAAAAATGATTTGTATTAGCAGCTATACACATCCTCTAACTAATAAATTTCATTAATTCTCCTTGGAGAAAATACCACCATTTTCCCACTAACAAACACGTAGACTTCAGAAGTTTTTTCAAAGTTGTCATAGAACTCCATCACTACACCAATAATAGCCTTGATAATAAAGTAACAAAAATTCTCTCACTGCCAAGCATTGATTAATCTTTCGACTTTTTCACCTGAATTTTTAAATCCTCGATCTGGAATTACTTTCTTAGTTGCAAGTAGACTATTTAAACAAATGTTAGCCTTGTAGTTGACAAACTTTTTATCATCAAAATCCACCTTTCTCTTTCTCTTTCTCATTCTCAGTGTTGTGGCAATCTAAGAAAATTTGATAAAATCCAAATAAATTCCCCAAAATTCTGAAAATCACAATGTGGAACGTTTTAAACTTAAATCTACTATGTAAGAGTTCTTCACCAAAGTATTTTCTCAAAATCTTCTAAAAAAATTTCAAAAGTTCAGATCTCGGTAATGTAAGATAAACCCTTAGTGAAAATAAAAAATTTTTAGTTCAAAGTGCAGCTCTTGCCTAGAGAAGATGAAATCCGAACTTCTTTTGCCTTAAAGTCGCCTCAAATCCAAGCAATAGTAAGCCCTAGGTGCAAAAACCAGAGGTTGAAGGTGACAAAAAGGGTAACAATGGTGTTTTTATTGTGCAAATCACAAATTTTAAGGGGTTTACGGATTTTTTTCTCGAGGGCGCTATCAGCGCCCATGCCGGCGCTAGTGGCCAAAAATTCACTTTTTTAATTTTTGCAAATTTCAACTTTGTTTCAATTCACTCCAAAGTCTATTTAGTCTTTTTTAATATTAATTTTCATCTCAAAATAATTCACAAATAAGCATTTTCACAAATAACACCAAACTAACTTTTATATATGAAAATAAACTTTTACAAATACATTTTTCTAATCACACTTTCATATACATAAAGCAAACTATATTATAATTTAACATTGAAATCAAGCCACAACACTAGAACGCTGACACAAGAGTATATACATAATCAAAGTTAATAGAGTTCTAAGACAAAGTAAAGTAAAGTAAATCCACACAATCACATTAAAAACATAATTACTTTAAAATAGCAGAGAGTCCAACTTCTTCAATTATTCTGCTTTATTTATAATACTTCTCCACCTCTAATATCTCCCATAGACTGGTAATGGATGTATAATTTGTAAAAGGGTCGTTACATGAATTGATCAGTCTAATTTTCATCGATCCATCTATTTTTCTTGATCATCTGCACCAATTGTGCTTCAATTATTCCAGTATGATCAATGTTCTTCTTCATTCTTCAATCTAAGTGATAAAAAAGGTAGTTATGATTTCCTATTGCATTCATAATACTTTGAAGTTCTCTTTCTATTTTCTTCCTTTTCTTCTCCAAAACTATTGAAATTCCAACTTTTTGTGGCATTAATGGTTTTGAATCATGTGATGAATGATCCAAAATAACATCTAATGCTTCATTTTAATTCCTAATATAATTGTCATCAATAGGAATCATGGGCTCCCAAGATAATAATACTTTCTCTCAACTTTCATATGACACTTGATATTGACTGCAAAGTAAGAAAATTGTGGAAGGATGCCCCATTTCATATATTAGCCCATTCATAATAATACCCATAATAGATTTGAAAATAATTGATCTCACATCAATGGGCTTTTCCATTTGAATGCAATAGTTTAAAATGACATTTTCTTTTGTAACTATACTAATCTTTATGGTAGGGAGTAATTTCACAGATATAAAGAAATGTCATTGTTTTGATATTGGATTAAACAATGAAGAAAAGAAACTAATGTATCCCTTATCTCTGATTTCCCAATTATCATTTTCATCTGTCAGAAAGTTATATACATCTTGCATAATATCTCTCATTGGATAAAATTCGTATAATGATAGATTGGAACATTTTCTATTATATACAAATCATTAATTCCAGTTGGAGCAAATGGTACAGCCTTTCCTCAAACGAAGACGACTCCTTGGGTAATTCCATGTAAGTTAGCATAGAATTCTTTTACTACTAGTACAACAACTGCAGCGGTAGTGTAGCATAGAACTTCCCAACATCTTTGTATAATGATTTTCTCTATCTGTGAACTTGGATTACTAAATCCATGATTGATAAAGCCTCTCTCCTTGATAAGTCTCTTTTTTGTGATAACTTTGTCGTATAATCTCTGCATGTCAAAACTGATAAACTTCCTTCTATTAAAATCTCCATACCTTGAAGTATTTCTAGAATTGGAAGCCATGAAATTTAAAATTTAGAAGTTTCTAGTCATCTAAGGCAGTTTTTAGGCCTTTAAAAACACCTCTCGACGGTTATTTTGAAGTGCATTCATGTTGAAGTCTATCAAATACATTTTCAACCAGAGAACTGCTCTCTGCTCTGTTGGTGCTCCTGATGGCACTGTGGGCACCATGGTCCGTATAGATGGGTGTCGTCGATGCTAGAGGCCAAAATTGCGTTTTTTATTTTTTTGTTCAATTTGATTCCAAATTTTTCCTCCAATACCAATATTTTTCTTAATTTATGATATAAAATTGTGTAAGATTCAAAAATATTTTTCTTTCCTAACAACACTTATTAAACAAAATAGCAATATATAAATATATATATATTTATATATGGGTTGCCTCCCACAAAGCGCTTAGCTTAACGTTGTCAGCCCGACATACCATTGTTTAATTAGGATGACTTAACATCAAAATTTCTTTAAATTGTGGCATGTATCCTTCAAAATAATGTTTTAATCAATGCCCATTAACATTAAATATCTTTATAGTTTTAGGATCTTTAATAACAACAGTTCCATAATGATAGCCTTTAATCACTTTAAAGGTCCTAATCATCTGGATTTCAATTTTCTTGGAAATAATCTCAATTTTGTATTATATAATAAAACATCTTATCCAGGTTCAAACTTCTTTTTAATAATCTTCCGATCATGCCATATTTTCATTTTCTCTTTATAGATTTTTGCATTATCATATGATTCATTTCTAACCTGCTCAAGTTCATTGAGTTGCAAAAATCTCTTTTCACCAGCATTTTTTAGATTAAAATTAAATTCTTTAATAGCCCAAAATGCTTTATGCTCCAATTCTACTGGTAAGTGATATGTTTTTTTCCAAAAATAAGTCTATATGAGAACATTCCAATAGGAGTCTTATAAACAGTTATGTATGCTCATAATGCAGTATCTAATCTAGCAGACCAATCCAATTTATAGGGATTTACAGCTTTTTGTAAAATTTGTTTTATTTCACAATTTGATATCTTTGTAGACTGCTCGCCTGAGGATGACAATAGTAGAGAATCTATGCATAATATCATATGTTTTAACCAATTTCTTGATTCTCTTATTCCTAAAATGGGATTCTCCATCTACTATAATTATTATCGACATTCCATATCTTGTAAAAATATTTTTATTTAGAAAATTTAGAAACACTCTGAGTATCACATTTAGGTACAGTAAGAGCTTCAATCCATTTGAACATATGATCAACAACAAGTAATATGTAAAATTTTCCAAATGAAGGCATAAATGGTCCCATAAAATCTAATCCCCACACATAAAAATTTCAACTTCCAAAGTGTAATTTAGAGGCATTTCTTCTAGAAATATTTTCTACTCACTGACATTGATCGCATGTTTTAATATAATCATTAACATCTTTAAAAAGAGTAGGCCAATAAAATCCAGCTTGCAAAATTTTATATGAAGTTCTATTTGTTCTAAAATATCCTCTAAATTCAGAATCATGATATCTTTCAATTATTTGTTGAGTTTCTTCATAAGGCACACACCTCGTAATAATTAGATATTACATTATTTATATAAATATGAGTCATCCCAAAAATAGAATTTTGAATCATATATAAATTTCTTTAATTATTGATTCTTAATATCTAGTGGTAGAATATCACTTACAATATAATTTACTATATCAGGATACCACGATATATTCATTTCATCAATATTATATAGTTGTTCATCAAGGAAGTTTTTAAAGTTTCATTCATAAAATTAGTTAATATTTCTTTTTCGAGTCTAAACAAATGACCAGCTATTTGATTATCATTTTCCTTTCTATCAACTACAATAAAATCAAACTCTTGCAATAGAAGTGCCATCTAATTAATCTTGGTTTAGCATCCTTCTTTTGCATCAAGTATTTGATAGCAGAATGATTTGTATGCACTATACATTTGGTTCCAATAAAGTAAGGTCTAAATTTATCAAAGGCATATACGATAGCTAATAACTCTCTTTCAATAGTAGTGTAATTAATTTGAGCATCATTTAGAGTTTATTAGCATAATATAGAACTTTAAAAACTTTGTTGTGCCTTTGTCCTAAAATAGCTCCAATAGCATAATCACTAGCATCACACATTCTTTCAAATGGTTTCTCCCAATCAGGTGGAACTATTATAGGTGCAGTGATTAAATTTTTTTAATAATTCAAATGCTTTTATGCATTCCTCATTAAAATCAAATTTTATATCTTTTTTTAAAAGGTGGCACAATAGTTTAGTTATTTTTGAAAAAAAAAATTTATGTAACACCTGTCGAAACCAGCATGTACTAGAAAACTTCTTACCCCTCTAACCATTATAGGAGGTGGTAATTTTTTAATAACTTGAATTTTTGCAGGATCTACTTCCATGTCATTTTCTAAAATTTTATGCCCAAGTATAATTCCTCCTGCAACCATAAATTGACATTTTTCCCAATTTAGTGCTAGGTTGATTTTTTTATATAATTCCTGAAATTTTTCTAAATTATTTAAACATAATTCAAATGCAGTCCCAAATACATAAAAATCATCTAAAAATACTTCCATTTCATGTTCTATCAAATTTGACATCATACATCTTTGAAATGTCGCAGGTGCATTGCATAGTCCAAAAGACATTATATGAAAAGTAAATGTTCCATAAGGGCTTGTAAATGTTGTTTTCTCTTAAACCTCGGAAGCAATTAGAATTTGATGATACCCGGTATATCCACCTAAAAAGAAGTAATATTTGTTTCTAGCCAATCTATCCAAAAATTGATCTAGAAAGGGTAAAAGAAATTGATATTTCCTGGTGGTCATGTTTAATTTTCTATAATCTATACAAATTTTCCAACCAGTAACTTGTCTTATTGGAATGAATTCATTTTTCTTATTTACTTCAACGATTACTCGTCCTTTCTTTAGAACACAGTGAATTGGACTCACCAAAACACTGTCTAAAATAGGATATACAATTCCAGCATCTAACCATTTTAAGATTTTTTTAAACAACTTCTTTCATTATTAGGTTTAATCTCCTTTGAGGATTGGCTTTAGGTTCGTATTGTTCATCTAAAAGAATTTTGTGCATACAAATTGAAGAAATAATTTCTTTAATATCTGCTAAAGTCTATCCAAAAGCCTTTTTACATCTTTTCAATATTTCTATTAATTTTTGTTCATGAATTTCAGTTAACTCAGAAGATACAATAACAAACAATGTAGATAAATCTCCTAAAAGCATATATTTTAAATGGGCAGGTAATACTTTCAGTTTAAGTTCAAGTGGTTTAATATTTAAAGGAATAAGATTTTCATTATCATTTTCCAACAAATCTAAAGTTTCAAATTTATCCTGAATATAATCTAAATTCTCTTCTTTTATTTCATTCTCATTCTCACAATATTCTTCTTGCCTTAATTTTTCTTCAAACACTTGCATTTCCAAAAAAATTTTCACCAATAGCACAAGGTATAGTAAAACTATCAGGATCTTTTAACAGGAAGCTTTTTCTGAATAATAGCACTACACTCTTCACTGAGTGCAACAATCTCATGATTTGCAAACTTCCTTCTCTTATTTAATATATCCTTCATAAATTTCACATAACTTGACATTTATTCCAAAGCCTCAATGAAAGGAATGTTTATCGTTAACTTCTTAAGAATTTCCAAAAATTTTGTAAATTGTTTATGTTTATTCTTTTGCTTCAATCTTTGAGCAAAATGAGGTAGTGGTTTTTCTAAAGGAACTTGTATTTGTTCATTTTCATTGTGGTCGCTTTCAATCTCTTCCTTCTCATAAACTTCAGTTTCTCTTTGGATTCTTGTTTCAACTTCTTTCCACTTTGTAATTAAATAGCTTTACTTTGCCCCTTATTTTGATCTTTTGAATTGACTTCCATAGTACTCGCAAGATTTTATGAAGGTCTGTTACTAAGTGCATATGTCCTAATAGATTTTCAATATTTCTAATAGTTGTCCCTTGATTTTGTATTTGATTTCCCATATTCAACATTACTTCTTCCATCATCAACCACTTTTTTCTTAACTTGTGGGTTAGGGTTTGAGTTAAATCCAGGAGGATAATAAGGTCGATAATTAAGATTTCCTTGGTTGTTTAAATTTTTTGAGGGGTTCACCAAATTGTTATAATTATTCCAACAAAAATTAGGGTGATTTTTCCATCTAGGGTTGTGACCGACCTTTTTTTTTTGTAAATCGACAATTACAAGAATTTGATGGCGCTACTAGAAAATTAGAATTCCAACAATGGTGTCAAAAACTTGACTGAGACTTTATATATATGAGTTTGATTTAATAAAGATGTATAGATATAAAATTCAATAATGTTAAAGACGAATTTGTCAACGCAAGTATACGTATCGCTCAAGTAATATAGGGCACTAATGGAGTCCTAGTTATCGATCCCACAGGGAGAAATAGAATACTACCGACTAAGGCTTAATAAAAAGTAATACTTCAACTACAACGACGGCGTTCAATTTGCTTATCTGTCACAAATAGGCAATTGAAATAAGTAGATAATTTGGATAACTAGTAAATAACTAATGATAGAAAGTAGGGTTTAATTGTGATATTCAATATATAAGAAAGCATTATTCTCCTTGTCAAGATATTATAGTGAATGGATAAAATAAATTAGTTCAATTTATATTGTGTCAAATAGCAGCATACCTATGCTTTACCCTTTGGTCCAGGCATAAAGAACTTTGACTAATCCTATGCTTGGTTACTAATTCTGCAGCTAGGCTGGGAGGATACCGGCTCTCACTTTGGAGCTCCCATGTTCCCCTCACCTGAGGGCTAACATCTACACATCAGCACCCAAACGATAGAACTGAACTGGGGATTTTAGTCTGTCACTCTAAAATCTCCAATTCTACGCCCGATAGTAATATTTCCGTACTTATTTGCACCCAACTTCCAAGGGCTTTAACCTCCCTAAATCTTGGATGTAATCTTCACTTTAGTTGTAAAACTCAACTTATTTTAACAAATCAAATGACCAGATTGAAAGTAAATTAAGATCGAAGTGAAAAGATCATCACAATTTTTTAAACATTTTCATGGCTTCACCAATTCAAATCACCATTTCACAAATCTTGAGATAAGGAGAAAGCCAGAGAAAACTATTCAAAACTCATGGGGAAAGCACAACAAAACTCAAAATTCATATATAAAATCAAAGCCATACAAACTATAACAAGTAAAAAATTTATCTCTAAATTTCTCCCAAAGAACACTCCTCGAAGTTCCTCTGAATCTCTTCCTTTCTTTACAACACATGGAATTCCTCTTCAAAGTAGCAAGGGGGAAGAAATCTCTCACTTTCCCTCCACTCTTACAATTTCTCGAAGAATTCCTCACAGTTACACGCTCTAGAAAGCTCTCTAAACACTAATGGAACCTATCTAACCTCCAGGACTCTTTTATTTTCAACCAAAATTTTCTCTTTAAAGATGTGGATGAGTTTTCCCAAGAGTTGCTTATGCACCCCTTCAAAATCAGGCCTTATACATTGTACATGTACACATAACCGTCGATCCCGCCGTCGGCGGCCTCGATGGCACCGTCGGCGGCCTTTTGGAGATTTTGTCCTGTAGCCTCGGGAAAAGCTCGCCGTCGGTGGCGTCGATGGCGCCGTCGGCGACCTAGTGCAATTCTCCACATTTTGGTCCTTTTTGTTCCAAATTTGCTCTTTTTGCATCTTTTTGCTCCATTGATCTTAATTCATCATTCTTGCAACAAAACATCAAAAATACCTTTTTCAAAAGTGCAATATCATTAAAAACAGTATAAAAGAGGTACAAAAATAAAAATACCTTTTTTTAAAGTGCAATATCATAAAAAACAGTATAAAAGATGTATGAAAATCTCAATATATTTTTCTTTGGTCAAAATCCCCCAAACTTAACTATTACTTGTCCTCAAGTAATTTTAGTTCTACAACTTAACAATTACTTGTCCTCGAGAATTTTAGTACTATATAAAAGTTATGATCTACTGCAGTAATATTTTAATTCAAAAATACTATGAGTTTGATTTAGATAAATATCATAGTGAGATTTCAGAAAAAAATTCAAGTAATTGAATTAACTCTGTAGCCATCAGATTATTCAGTCATCAAGTTTTAAGAGTTCTAGTTTTCTATTTATTTCAAGAATGACTATAGATTGCAATATTAAGTCACTTAGAGTATCCAAAAGATAAGAACTTCATGAGAACTATATTAGTAAAAAGATCTATTCCATAAATATAAGTTCAGGAATGTATTTAAGTTTTCCCTATAGGTAGGTCGAGTGAAGCCAATTTTTGATTAGGCATATCCTCAAACTTCTCCTCACTTTCATTTTTCTTTCTTTTTTTTTCTTTTTCATTTGGATTGTTTTCAATCGTATATATTTTTTACTTTTCATTTCATTTTTTTTTTTCTTTTTCATTTGAATTGCTTTCAATTCTATATATTTTTCTTTTCTTTTCAGCTTTTCTTTCTTTTCTATTTTTCATTTGGATTGCTTTCAATCCTATATATTTTTCTTTTCTTTTCAGGGTGTTTCTTTCTTTTTCCTTTTTCAAGTGAGGATTACTATATCTGGATAGCCTTTAATGATTTTAAACATCACCGCTTTCAATCCTATATATTTTTCTTTTCTTTTCAGGGATTGTTTTCAATCCTTTCTTTTTTGATTTTCAAGTGAGGATTACTTTATCTGGATAGTCTTTAATGATTTTGAACATCACCTTTCTTTTCCTAAATTTGAAACTCAAAGCATTCCATTTCAAGTGAGGATTACTATATCTGGATAGCCTTTAATGATTTTGAACATCACCTTTCTTTCACGTGAGGATTACTATATCTGGATAGCCTTTAATGATTTTGAACTTCACTTTTCTTTCCCTAAAAGGATTACTATATCTGGATAGCCTTTAATGATTTTGAACTTCACTTTTCTTTCCCTAAATTTTAAACACAAAGCATTTCTTACCTTATAAATATTTCATAGCTTTCACATCATTGAATTNTCTTTTGCTTCAATCTTTGAGCAAAATGAGGTAGTGGTTTTTCTAAAGGAACTTGTATTTGTTCATTTTCATTGTGGTCGCTTTCAATCTCTTCCTTCTCATAAACTTCAGTTTCTCTTTGGATTCTTGTTTCAACTTCTTTCCACTTTGTAATTAAATAGCTTTACTTTGCCCCTTATTTTGATCTTTTGAATTGACTTCCATAGTACTCGCAAGATTTTATGAAGGTCTGTTACTAAGTGCATATGTCCTAATAGATTTTCAATATTTCTAATAGTTGTCCCTTGATTTTGTATTTGATTTCCCATATTCAACATTACTTCTTCCATCATCAACCACTTTTTTCTTAACTTGTGGGTTAGGGTTTGAGTTAAATCCAGGAGGATAATAAGGTCGATAATTAAGATTTCCTTGGTTGTTTAAATTTTTTGAGGGGTTCACCAAATTGTTATAATTATTCCAACAAAAATTAGGGTGATTTTTCCATCTAGGGTTGTGACCGACCTTTTTTTTTTGTAAATCGACAATTACAAGAATTTGATGGCGCTACTAGAAAATTAGAATTCCAACAATGGTGTCAAAAACTTGACTGAGACTTTATATATATGAGTTTGATTTAATAAAGATGTATAGATATAAAATTCAATAATGTTAAAGACGAATTTGTCAACGCAAGTATACGTATCGCTCAAGTAATATAGGGCACTAATGGAGTCCTAGTTATCGATCCCACAGGGAGAAATAGAATACTACCGGACTAAAGGCTTAATAAAAAGTAATACTTCAACTACAACGACGACATTCAATTTGCTTATCTGTCACTAATATACAATAAAAAGTAATACTTCAACTACAACAATGACGTTCAATTTTATACTACGGACTAAGGCTTAATAAAAAGTAATACTTCAACTACAACGACGACGTTCAATTTTCTTATCTGTCACTAATAACCTTTGAAATAAGTAGATAATTTGAATAACTTAGTAAATAACTAATGATAGAAAGTAGGGTTTAATTGTGATATTCAATATATAAGAAAGCATTATTCTCCTTGTCAAGATATTATAGTGAATGGATAAAATAAATTAGTTCAATTTATATTGTGTCAAATAGCAGCATACCTATGCTTTACCCTTTGGTCCAGGCATAAAGAACTTTGACTAATCCTATGCTTGGTTACTAATTCTGCAGCTAGGCTGGGAGGATACCGGCTCTCACTTTGGAGCTCCCATGTTCCCCTCACCTGAGGGCTAACATCTACACATCAGCACCCAAACGATAGAACTGAACTGGGGATTTTAGTCTGTCACTCTAAAATCTCCAATTCTACGCCCGATAGTAATATTTCCGTACNCTTGTTTAATATATCTTTCATAAATTTCACATAACTTGGCATTTATTCCAAAGCCTCAATGAAAGGAATGTTAATCGTTAACTTTTTAAGGATTTCCAAAAAAAAATTGTAAATTGTTTATCTTTATTATGTTGCTTCAATCTTTGAGCAAAATGAGGTAGTGGTTTTTCTAAAGGAACTTGTATTTGTTCATTTTCATCGTGGTCGCTTTCAATCTCCTCCTTCTCCTCATCAACTTCAGTTTCTCTTTGAATTCTTGTTTTAACTTCTTTTCCACTTTGTAATTAAATAGCTTTAATTTGCTCCTTATTTTGATCTTTTGAATTAACTTTCGCAGTACTTACAAGATTTCCTGAAGGGCTGTTATTAAGTGCAGTAGCAATATGTCCTAATTGATTTTAAATATTTCTAATAGCAGCCCCTTGATTTTGTATTTGATTTCCCATATTCAATATTACTTCTTCTATCGTCAACCTCTTTTCCTTAACATGAGGGTTAGGGTTTGATTTAAAACCAGGAGGATAATAAGGTCAATAATTAGGATTTACTTGGTTGTTTAAATTTCCTGAGGGGTTCACTGAATTATTATAATTATTCCAATGAAAATTAGGGTGATTTTTACATCCAGGGTTGTAATGATTAGAATAGAGATTGTTATTTTGATTATTTATAACATTCAAAGTTTCATAAAATGATTGAGTTTCAATTATCGGCCCTAGTGAATTTTCCTCTAATACTGGTGGTAGTTGAGAATAGTTCACTCCAATTTGATCAATCTTTTTGGATATAACAGCAACTTGAGATGCTAAAATTGACATTGCATTAGAGTCATGAATAGTAGCTACTCTCTTAGGACTTGCCCGTTCAAAGGGCCATTAAAAATTGTCAGAAGTCATTTCTTCTATTAAATAGTATGCTTTATCAAAAGTTTTTGACATTAATGATCTCCTTGCAGCAACATCTATAATAGATATAAGTGATAGTACTAATCCATTATAAAAAGTTTAAATTATTAATCAATCGAGTAAAGCTTGGTATGGACATTTTTTAAGGAGATCCTTAAATCTTTTCTAGGCTTTATATGTCGATTCCCTTTCAAACTGACAAAAAGATGTAATATCGTTTATAAGCTTAGCAGTTTTCGAGGGTGGAAAATATTTAGCCAAAAATTTTTGTCATAGTTCTCCCCAAGTTCTGATAGATCCAGGTGCTAATGAATTCAACCAAGCTTTAGTTTTATCTTTTAATAAAAAATAATAAAGTCCAAGCCTAACATCATCATTAGACACTTCATCATATTTAAAAGTAGCACATATTTCAAGAAAATTAATAAGATGTAAGTTAGAATCTTCAGTAGGTGTTCTTCCAAACTGATTTTTTTGTATAATTTGGATAATAGCAAGTTTAAGCTCAAATGAATTAGCAGTAACATCAGGATTTTGAATAGTTGAGTGAAGTTCATCACTTGTAGGATTAACATATTCGTTTAAAGGTATTTGTCAATTTTCNAGCTGAAATGAATTAGCAGCAACATCAGGATTTTGAATAGTCAAGTGAAGTTCATCTGTTGTTGGATTAGCATAATATTTTAAAGTTCTTTGTCGATTTTTGTTTATTTGATTATTTAAGTTATTTGCCATTTCATTTAAATTTTTAATTTCTTTTTGTTGTTTTCAAAATTTTCTAATAGTACGTTATAATTCTGAATCGTAAGGTACTAAACCTTAAGATCCAATATTTTGCATAAACAAATATAATAAGTAAAGAAAAATTGCTTAAAAATACTCTTGGATATATAATATATATTGAATTTTTGATTTTATATATATATTTTTGACTTTTAATATTTTATCGCTAAACTTCCAAATTTATCAAATCTATTTAATTTACTGTTACTTTCACCGGCAACGGCGCCAAAAACCCGATCCCTGAAAATATTGTTGTGTAAAATTTATAAAGTTGGCTTCGCTTTACAACGTTGCCAAAATCTTAATGTGGTATTTTATGAATAAGAACGTTAATCACTTAAAGTAGGAATTCTACGCAAGTATATGTATCGTTTATCAAGTAATATAAGACTTTCTATTTAAGTCCAAAATATCTATCCCACGAGGAATGTTTAAATTTGAAATGATAAATTAACTAGGAAATTCACAAAAATTAAAAAAAATTATTGTCACTAAATTTGAATGTTTGAGATATTATCAGAACTAAATTATCAAATTCTAGCAAAATTTAAATGTAGAGTTTAAATCAGTAACTACTAAACTATGTTTATGTGTCGAAGTTTTCTAATATGAAAAAAACATCTTTCCTACTACACTACATTTTTTTGTAAAATGAGATGAGATAAATGATTTAAATCTGTATTGTGTCAAATAGGAACAATTTTTAATTCTCTACCTTGATTCAATGTTATAGAAAATCATTGGTTAATCTCAGGTTTAGTCCCTAAATCTGTGGCTAGGCTAGGAGGATATTGTCTCTTACTCTAGAGCTCCCACTTCCCTTCCCCTAAAGGCTAACTCTCGCTTTAGTTCTTAAACACTAAGAACGAATTGGGGATTTTATTCTATCACCGTAAAAATCTCCAATTCTACATCTAACAAAGTATATTTCCCTATTTATTTACACTTAACTCCATAAACGAAATACTCCTTCATAAAATTAAATGTGATTCTCACTTTGCTGTAGAACTCATACTATATTTTCTGTATCATATGTTTCACAATATATTTTAACAATTTAATTAGCTAGATCGAAAAATAAATTAAGAACAGAGTTGAAAAATCATCATAATTTATTTTATATTTTAATATTGGCACATTCAAATTATCTCTTCATTTCACCATATCTCAGAGTAGGGAGAAAGATAAAGTAAACTACTCAGACTTTATGAGAAAGATATAAAAAAACACAAATTTTATATGTAAAAGAAAGTTCATACAACAATAATAAACAAACAACACTTATCTGAAACACTTTCTCAAAGAAAATCCTTTGTAGTCTCTCTTAGAAAATGTAGGAAGAAAAAATCTCTCACTTCTCTCCCTCTCTAACACTCTTAGAGGAGAATTCACAATTATACTCACCACAAAAAACTCAAAACTATCAAGAAAATAAACGACTAATGGACTCTAAGTGGCTATATAGAATGTGAAATAACATGTAAGAGAGTGGAAAGCAGTTGAAGGGTGTGAATGGGCGTGAAGGGGGATATTTTCTGATCAATTTTGGCTTTAAATAGAGCCTAATGTCAATTTTCCAATAGGTGCATCCAAAAACTCTTCAAAAAGCGTCAAAATTCGTCAAATATTCTAGAAATAGGGCCTGCACCAACGCAGGCATCTTCGACACCCATTATGGCGTCGTCGGCTCCAGTAGCCATTTAATTAATCTGTGCTTTTTGTCAAATGGAGCCAGCGGCACCAAGTCTGGCACCGTCGGCGATGAACATTTCTTCTAAAGCTTCATTTTGATCCAAATTCCATCCTTTTTGCTTCCTTTTTTATTTAATTTTAAAAATCAACAACTTGCAAGAAAACATGAAAAAATATCATCCTTTAAAGCGCNACACAATTACAATGCTAAACAAAAGACAAAAATACTAAAATAAAAATAAATATCACATCACATTACAATCCAAAAAGAACTGAGAAACATCTACAACGTACACATGCACATTTCTACTACCACATTAAACATTTAAAACAATAAAATTATCTAAGTACACAAAATGAAAGTCCAAATACATAAACATCCATTTCTCTTACAAAAAGATTACATAAAATAAAAATACAAACAAACATAAGTACATCAATTTCATTTTAAATATCAAAATCCCAAGCTATTTCATCGTCACCTTGATCAGCAAGTTGATTGGATTGATACTGAGTATATCGGGGGCAATCAGGAAATGTAACATCAGGCTCTCCTCTGTAGTGTCGGGCTTAAGCATCATAATAGACTATTTCAAAATCAGAATGCCTCTGCAGGTACTCACTATCATAATCATGTTGATCATAATAGGCTATCTCAAAATCGGAATGCCTCTGCAGGTACTCACTATCATAATCATGTCGGCGTTCTAAACCTCCAATCCTTTCATTTATTAAATCTATGCTCTTCCTCTGCAAGGTCAACTCATTCATCAAATCTGTTAAGGTAGGGGAGCTAGAAGGAGGAGGAGGGTCATAACTTGTAGAGGGAACATCTCTACTGGTAGAAGGTTCCTGACTCCTACTTCCAGTTTTCCATTCTCATGGGATACATAAGTTAGTTCTCCATTTCTCATGGGATAGATAAGTATTCAAATTAGATTTACTAATGGGTTTCATAGAGTGAACCCACTTTTCCTCTCCAGCTTCCACTCCAGAAAGTTGGCAAAGTGTATAAATAAGTCCAAGATGTCTTAGACCTCCACTAGTCTCACTCCTTACCGTAGTCAATATATTCTTAAAAATAATTCTCCCCACAATTATAGTTTTATTATTCTGAATATAGAAATTCATAATAGCTCTATCTCTAGTTACCTTACTATGGTGATAAGTCGGTAACAGAGTAGAGGAAATGAAATAGTGTCACGGCTTAGAGGTGGCATTCAACATGGAAGCAGAAAGTTTACCCCTTTTCGCTGCTTTATCTTCCACGTTCCTTTCCCATCGGTGAGAAAGTTAATCACATCATTGAGGGGGCCTTCCATCGTACTAAACGATTCATAGTGGTAGCTGTAATAATCTGGGACTTCATAGAAAGTGTTAATACGGGCGGCGGTAAATTCCACAAGAAATCCACGCACTTGTACGATTCCGTCTTCAAAATAAATCACATTGGCATAGAACTCCTTCACCACATTTGCATCGGCTTTATTAGTGGTGTAACAAAAGTTTTCCCACCTCTGCTCGGCAATAACCTGTTCAATTTCTCCACCCAGACTCTCAAAAACTTGATCTTGTATACACTTTTTTCCTTTAAGTATTGAAGTAAATCGAGTTTGAGCCATTACATTAACGAAGCGTGAATCATCGAGCTCAACTCTTCTCTTTTGACANATAATTCTAAAGCAAAGCAAATATAAAGTTCAAATCTAAACACACATAAGCATAAAGGTAGCATAGTAAATCCACTACTCGTAAGATTCTGTGCTCCTTTCTCCTCTGAGATCACCTATTGATTGCACATGAACGAAGAGGTTGTAGAAGGGTCAGAAAGGAAATTCTTCAGTTGAATCCCCCTCAATTAATTTAATCCTCCTCATCAGTCGTATCAAGCTATCTTCTAAATGTCCAGAGTGATCGAAATGTTCTTTCATCCGCACTAATGAACTTTCGCCGATTGAAAACTCGCATTCTGGGATTATCAGGGGAATTAGACGCCATAAGAATGAAATTGACAGAGTTTTACTTCGTTCTTGGGGAGAAAATTAGAACTAGAGTTCAAATTTTTTAGTTTAAGAAGACTATTCCTACCCAAAAACCGTCAAAAACCGCTCATCAGACACAAGAAACCGACTTTCACCGGTTTCGCCGTCGATGGCCTCGAGGGTGCCATCGGCACGCCTCTGTATTAGTTTTGTCTAGACTCTCAGGAAAAACCCGTCGTTGGCACCGTCGAGGGCGCCGTTAGCGCCCAAGGAAAAATTTTCACAGTTTCGCTCTGGTCCAAATGCGTTTCAATTTTTCTTTATGGATCCAATTTTTAAGATTTTTTAAGGATAAATAAGAGTAGTAGAGCTTAATACTACTATAAACTAGCGATAAATTCAAATTACAACTACTATAATTGTGAATAAAGTAAAGATAAATATGGGTTGCCTCCCATAAAGCACTTGGTTTAACGTCGTCAGCCCGACCTATTCAGGTGTTATTCAGGCTGACTGATCATTAAAACCTCTTTAAAATTTG